>MU228150.1:757624-777655 GCA_018584345.1 Thuja plicata | reverse complement strand
GCTGAGAGCTTTGAAGATATAGTATCAACTGAAACCCCTAACAGATCTGTGTCTGTTATGACCGGGGCCCTACATTCAAGATTCTTCACATTGCCAAAGAAATGCATGACAGACCTCATGCTTGCCTTAGAATATGAAAGTCTACCTGCTCACTGCTTGAACTAATAAATTTGCAGGAATAACCAGAAATGAGAGGTAGAGCTTGAAAGAAGCTACCTGTATGCTTTGTACTTCGACCAGACCACCCTTCCAGCGCCCAGACCCCACAATGTACAATAGGAAGAAAGACTTACCAAGCTTCTGTTTTTAGTTGCCACTTAAAGCGCGAAATATACTCCATCATGCGAGTATTAATAGGATTTTTAATACCAAGTGGTGATAAGCAATAAATGCTTTCAACTCAAATTAACTCTTCAGGATCCGCCACCTTTTCGATCATCATCATTCAATCTCAAACCAAATATTTCCAACTCGTGCAAGTGATTGCCTCATTTTCCGTGTACTGGCCCGCCCAATGAAATCACGCCATGTCAACCAGCGCGTCTTGTCAGGACATCGCATCATTATTGATCACGCCAGCAGCTCGTTTGAACTACTTTGAACTCCTTCAAACCGGAGTTTGAAGAGGTTCAACTCCTCTCAAGAGGAAAATGCCACGCGCTTTCCTGCATAACACATCGTTAGTAATAAAGGACTTAGGCCGCTTTTGAACTCCTTCGAACTACTTCGAACCGGAGTTCGAAGAGGTTCGAAGTGATTCAAATGACTCAAAAGGATATGTTATCGGTTTTAAAACGGACCAAACGGGTACAAACGACACTGAAAGCTTGGATTTGACAAACTCAAATGTGCGAAGGCTCGTGGAAGGACCAACAAGGTGGAAGAATGAACAGAGCGAAGCTTTGACTAATGAAGACACGAGAACTTGAAAAGTTCAAAATATGGCGACTCCTACTCACCCAACACATTGCAAGGATTATTTTGCACAAGATATTGATTTAGAAATGGAGAGAGATGGTGTAAGGTTACTAGTTCACCTGTGGACCATAGTTTTGTCATCAGATTGGGAAGGTGCTAACATGGTGCCCTTTGAGAATGATTTTGCATACTTGATGAGGAAGAGGCTGATTCATCAAGTTGAGAATTTTCCATTTTTGTTAAAATGTTTTCTTAGGCCTCTGGATTATGATGTCAAACCACCAAAATGCCATTATTGGGGTGACATTTATTTCTATAGAAATACAACCGTGGTCAGAATATATGGATTCCCTGGAAGGCCTTTTGTGCTTCCAAGATATGTGCCTTTGAGGATTGGATTTTTGGAAGTTATGAGACAAATTGCAATGTTGCAAGAGACTGATTTTCCAACAAATAAGAAGGGTACATTCTTCCCAAAATTAATAATTTTTCACCATTTTGTAGTAACAAAAGGGGAAAAGAATGAATTATTTCATTTGTTGAGGCCCTATAATATTGTTGTTAGTTCAAAAAGACTAAATGATATTGAGGGTTTTTATGCAAGATTAATGAGGAAGATAACCAGACTTTCCAGAGACACCCATCAGTTTGACTTCCCTAAGGACATAATCAGAAATTATGAAGATATGAAATCTCAATGGAACAAGAAGTCATACTGGCATACATACGATGATATGTTGAGAGAAATTCATGAAACAGACCCAGCATATGAGCCCTTTCCAAATTGCAAGGATTGGGAAAAAAGAATAAGAATTGTGCTAACAAGTTTCGCTGAGGTGTATGACACTCTAAATGAGAAGTTGGGATATGGTAAGAAAGTCAAACTTACCATTGTACAAGACAAAGAAGATCTTGAAAAGTTGGTGCAAACTGAAGGAGTGATGAAGAAAGAAAATAAGGGTAAGAAAAGAAGCAGAGAGGAATCCCCTACCCTAGGCTTTAGTAAGCAAAAGATACAAACATAGCAAACTGGTATTTCACTGTACCATAGGAAAAGATTGAAAAAGGATCTTGTTAATCCTAATATTGTTGAAATTCCACATGAAGGAGCATATACTACAGATGATCCAGAAAGGAAATCACCATCTCCTGATTCTCCTAGGCCACCTCTTGTTTTTGATGAAGGAGACGTTTCACAAGTGCATGAGGTCAAGGAGATCACTGAGGATAAGGCAATGGGGACTAGTTTTGTTGTTAGATCATAATGAAGACTAGAGGTAAAATCAGTGGAAGTAGCCCCTACAAAAGGAAAAATGGCTGTAGCAAAGGTAGGGCCAATGCAAGAAGAGGGAACCTCTAGTGGAGCTTTGAACCTTCCTTATGAGAGTGATGAAGATGAAGATGAATATATTTATATTCCTCTAGAGCTATTAGAAGGGAAAGATGTCCAAGCTCCCTTAGCCCCTGTTTCTGACATCACAACCTTGGAGATAAAAGGAGTATTCCCAAGGGAATTAAGGGTTGAGTCATGCGATGCCAAAATAGATGATAGTGAATTCATCAAATCAATGGATTTCAAACATTTCTTGTGGAAGCATTTTGAGAAGGAATATATTAAATTGATGAGAAAGAAGAAAGAGGACAGACCCTTGGTTGATAATGATGATCTCATTAAAGAGATAGAGGGGGAGATATTAACAATGTTTGATACATTGACCCTTGCAGAAGGAAGAGAAGTAATAAGGAAGGAAGGAATTCTGTTGACCCCTAACTTAAGAATTGTAGATTCTATTGCATTTGATTCCATTATGAGGGATGTGAGGTTAAAGAGGCCAAACATGCCTGGTATTGAGCACATCACAACTGGCACTTTTTATAGTAAATACCTTGGAGCTTTGGCTACTTGGGATTTCTCTGCAGTAGGGTAGGAGGGTGAAACTAGTTTAGGCACCAAAGGTAATGTTATTATACAGAGAGTTGCAGATGCCAAGCTGTTAGACACAACCAAGGGTTTGCAGGAACAAGTTACATATGTGCATGATGTTAGATTAAATAAAGAAAATATTTATGAATATCTCCAAGTGCATTATAGGCATGTATATAGTGCTTGTGAACATAAAACCAAGGAGGCATTGGACCTTTAGGGAAAGGTAATTACTTTAGAAAAGAAGGTTTTAGAATTAGAGGCAGTAAGGCCTAAAGAGACTGGTGAGAGCTCAAAAGGATAGAAAATTCCTAGTGTACCATGGACTATTGTACCATACACCCACCAGGAGCAAGTACCCCAAATTACAGATGTGAAAAGAAAGGTTGAAGAAGAATTGATCAAAGAGGTAATGAATTTGAAGGGACAATTGGATGAAGGCAGAAACAGATATGAAGATGCCGAGGAAACAATTGTTAGAATAGCTATAATGACAATTTTTGAGAAGATAAATGCTAAGCTCTTTACACTCCATGAGGTGTGTAAGATTTTATATTTAGTTGTAAACAATATAGATAGTGATAGCAATGTTGTTAAACCCACTTATGAAAAATGGATAAGTCGAATGGATAAGCTGAAAAGTATAGAGTTATGTGCGAGAGTGGATCTCAGTGCTCCTGCAAATGCAATGCCAACTGCAAAGTTGGTCAGATCATTGAGGGATTTTACAATTTTTCTTGAGCACATTTAAGCAAGATGGATTGAGCTCAAGGGTGAATTTGAAAATTATAAGGACACTATGGTCCTACCCTTGCTAAAGAATGATTAAAGTAGCAAAGGATATATAGAGTGGAGAAAGGAGACTATTGCAAGGGTTAATGCATTAATCAAGGATATATCAAGAGATGTCAGCATGATACTCCTACAAGAAATTCTACTAAATTTGGTTAATTTTTATATTTTCTATGATAATTTTATTAAAGAGGTTAACCAAACCACAGTGAAGTATAATCCATATAGACAGAATGCAGAACAAATAGCTCAACATAAATGGCCAACTGATGAAGAATACCAAGAGTGGATTAAAAGATATGTCCATGATGATTATTAGAACAGAAGAATATTCTAAAAGATATTTCATAAAGAAATTTTTTTCTTTCATCTCTTTTGAGCGAGCCAGAAAGATGTTAGATCTATAAAGTGTCATTATCATTCTGTTGTAACTGTATTTGGTCTTTCCTATTTTTGTGGATTGATGTTTTCTTACTTCTTAAGGCAAGATTGTAAAGGACACCTATCGGTTTTGATGACCTGAAGCTTGTTCCAGTTCATATCTATATAAGTGAATTTCCAAGGCATCAACAGGGTCTGAGTTTTTATCTAAGGAAACAATTTTCTCATTTTGGGTCGGTCCAAGTTGTATATGCATTTTTGTTTGAGATAATTAAGCATACTGTTAAAGTTGCAGGTTCTATGAAGTTTTTCTCTCTCATATATGTGAACTTTGAGATGTATAATTTTCAAGGAGAATAATACAAAGAGCATTGAAGATTCTTTTCATTACATTTCTTGTCTCTTTTGTGTAATTTTTTCATTCTTTGAGATTTAATAATAATTTTGTTGAATCTTGGTTGTATTTCATTTTGAGATATAATTATGTTCGTTACTTGCTGATATTCTAATGGATTATGTAAATGCTTGAAATGAATTACAATGATTCATAGGTGATTTCTTAAAGATTTTGATAAGATGGGGTTTGTATGTGAAGATTGATATTCCTGTCATAAGGTGGTAGGAGATATCATTTTATTGTAGTTTATTCTGTGAGAAGAATTTCCCAATGAATATGGCACTGGTCAGGTGTTAGATATTTTAGTTCAAGGATTGTATACAAATAAACTCTTTATTAAGTCATTCATATCATTTCTATTGTGAGGAAAATAGTATACCTGGGGCTTAATTCATAGAATATTTGAGTTGATAAATTAGCTATTTGTCACCTTACATATTGCTGTTGAAAATAGAAGAAGTAATAGGCAAATATCTGCTAATATTGAGATTAAGATAGATGATACTGTAGGAAAGTGAATCTCAAGAAGGTTAACCCACCTGAATTTTTCAGATTTCAAAGTGAAGAAGTACCACAGAGGTCTTTTTAGTTGGTCCTTTCCCATTGGATTATTATGCTGTAATGGTTTTTAGCTAAAGCCTAGGTAATCATCCATCATAAAAGGTAGTTGAAATCTTGCAAAATCAGGAACCAACAAAATGGAGACTCTGTTGGGGACTATTATGTATGGATAGCATACATATTCTATTAGAGAAGGTACCTATGTCATGCTAAAAGTGTCTTATAAGAAGACAAAGTCATTGTTGTAAAGTGTTGTCAATATCAGAACGTGAAAAGGGATTTTTGTTTTAGCGGGAAATAATGAATCCACTATTTTGGGTTTTTCCCTTGTATAGTTTTTCCTAGGTTTACCATCTAAAACATTTGCCTTAGGAGTGGTGACTTGGTCAAAAGGTTTCAGTATTCTAGTGCATTTATATTTCAGAGAATGGCAGACAAAAGAAAAACTACTAGAGCATATGCTAAAGAAAACCCTGACATCTCTCTGTTTGAATAATTGCCTCCCGCAGGTAGAAAGAACAATAAGAAGAAGTGGGTGGAGGTTTTTCATACATGGAAGCCTAGAGGTAATGTTCACAACAACTCACTATACCATAATACAACAAGTAGGGATACTTCTTCCTAAAGTTCAGAGTCTGAGAATACTAGACTTTTTAGTGGAACCTTCTCTACACCTTTCCAGGCAGACCAGAAATTTCAAGATAAACTCATTTCACCTATGGGAGACCCTATGTGTAAATCTGGAGGCTCAAAAGAGGTGAAGCAATAAATTAAAACTTATAATACCCAACAGAAGGATTTTCAGTCAAGATTTGTCCCTTATATTGAATGAAATCTCATTGATTTGGATACATCTACTGTTGAGTCTGATTCTACAGCTACAGATCATGATGAAGTCATGGATGAGCTAGAAGTGCTTAGGAGAAAGGTTTTTGAGGAAGATTCCAGACGCCTACATTTGGAGAAGGAGATGGAAAAATTGAAAATGAATGCTCTTCTTGAAAGAGAGGCTCTTATGAGAAGGATGGTTACTTTGCAAGAGCATAATAAAAGGATGGAGGACAGTTCTGCAACCTTGGATACAAAACTATTTGGGAATGTCCTTGCTATGCAAGAAAAAACAAGGAATATGAGAAGTCTTTACAACAAGAGGAAGGCACTGTTGTTTCACAAGTTCGTCCTTATGAGCCTGTCATCAAGGATAGGGTTGTTTCAAGAAAAATTGATTGTGCTGCCAAAGTGGTGGATAAAGGAAAGCAGAAGGTGGTGGGTATCCAGATAAATGAACTTGTAGTCACAACTAAGAAAACCCTAATTATGTTTAATTTGGATCTGGAACTGGAGAAAGCCAAACAAGAGAGAGAAGATCTAGCCAAGGAGTTGGAAAAAGCAGAGAATGAATCTGCTACAGAAGAGATGAGTAGACAAATCACATTCCTAAAATCTACATCTGCTCAAGCAGCACCTGCTAGCCAGGGTCGAGGTATGTCTTCTAGAAATACTGTTAAAAATACAAATACTCAAAGTACAACTTCTTTAGGAACTAGCTCAAATACTACCAAGCCGAATATAATTGGGAATACATCTAATGCTAATACTTAGAAGAATATAAGTGCTAGTTCTAGTCAAGTATTTCAAAAGAAACCTATATTCATGGAAAGATATAGGAAGATTTGTTTTCTAGGAATCCATGGATGTCCTAATGATATTTCCAAGAACCTTAGAGATAAGGTTAGTAAATTCATAGGGAATAATGCTATTACTGGTGAACAACATTTAAGAAATTTCTCTGATTTGTTAAATGATTATGAAATAGAGCATGAGGATGTAGTTATGAAGCTTTTTGTACATTTTTTAGTTGAGGATGCTAGGGATTGGTTAAGAAGACTTCCTGATGATAACATCAGCTCTTGGGAAGATCTAGAATTTTTTTTTAAGGAACAATATGGAGATCACACAAATGCTGGTTTTATTTTGAATGAATTCAAGAACATCAAGAAAAGCCAAAATGAGTCTACCTTTGATTTCAATGTAATATTTCAAAAGGGTATGTACAAAATTTTCCAAGTGATGAGAATGGAAGAAAATGTCTGCATAACTACATACTTCAATGCCTTTGACAACAAAATGGCATATATTCTCAGAGACAAAGATCCTAAGACTTTAAGAGATGCTTTTAAAGTTGTTGTGAATATAGAAAACAATAGGAGAGCATCTGGTAAACTCGGGAGAAGGGATGATGCTAAGTTGTTTAATCCTAAAAACAACAAAAGGGATGGAGATAAACCTATGGGAAGCAAAAAGACTAAAGAAGATAAAATGGATCAGATGATAGGTCTTCTAAAGAACTTAAATCCTCAGGTGCTGAATACAAATAAGGAAAGCAATAACAATGATAGATCACAGTATGCTAACAATTTTAGCAGACAAAATAGATTTCAGAATTTCCCATACAACACAAATTGGAAGGATGAGAAGCCATTAAATGAGTCTTCTATAAATACAAATGAAAAGGGTACACCTGACCCTCTGCAGAGAAACACTGTAAATGCAGTAGAGGAGGTTTCATGGTGTGTTGCTTGCCAGTCTCCTCACTCCCCTGACTACTGTGCTGTAGCTCAATCTATTGTTGCATCTTAGGATGTTGATGAAGAGGATCCTGAAGAGAAGAATCCTGATGATATAGCTTGCAACGTGATTGGATCTGTTTGTGAGTATGAAAGTGATTCAGAATGTGAAGAAGCTGATCAAGATATAAACAATAGAAGACAACTTTATGAGGGTTATCATTAGTAAGTGTTTTCTGATGATGAACAGAAAGTTGATAGGAGAGCCTGCAATATGACTTCAAATGAAGAACATATCAACTTAAGGAAGCCTTCTAAAGAAGAGATTGATCAAATCACAGCTGATATGGTTGCCCAGGTTCAGAGCAATTATGGTTTAAGGAATAGAATTATAAATGACAAGTCAGATAAATCTATTGGAATTTTTATCAAAGACATCACTCAGAAAGTGCAAAAAGTTGGTAAGGAGCAAGAGCCTTTGATTGTGAAGATAAAAGATCCAAAAATCAAAAAAGGGGAGGCTAAAAAGAGTGTGCCAATTTCAAGTGTTAACAAGAAGGAGGAACCTGTTCCTGCCAAACCAATAATCTCAAGGACTAACAAGGTGGCTGGGGATTCCATATTGCAACCCCAAGTGAATAAAGGTATGAATCTTGATGTCCTACCTTTTGATCCTCTTGATATATTTTCTATGCTTTCACAAATGACTGTAAAAGTACCCCTGTCTGAGATGTTTAGAATTGATGAGCATAAAAATAGAGCCCTAGAATGGGTTAATGGTGTAGGGAAAAGCGTTAATGTGGGAACTAAAAAGATTTGGGATGAAAAGGCTAAGAGTACACCTATTCTTAAGGAATATGAAGGTGTCATTTCCCAAATCCCCCCATGTACCTAGATAGTGCTATGACATCCTATGTTGAGGATATAGATCCTTTCTTCTTGAGTTTAATTATAAATGGAAAAACCCTGAAGAACTGCATGATAGATTCAGGAGCCTCTAATACTATGATGCCTATGAAAATTATGGAGTCTTTAGGCTTGAAAGTAGATACAAAGCTGGGAAGATGTTGTGCTTTAGATTCAAGAGAGGTTTCTATCATAGGAACCATCAATGCCTTGCCATACAAGTTAGCTGCATATCTTGATGCTGACCATACAATGAATGTACTAGTGGTAGACATACCTCCTAGGTATGGAATACTTTTATCAAGAAAGTGGAGTGCAGCCATGGGGGTACCTTGCAATGTGATTCATCTTTTGCTACTTTTCATGTTGGTAATAAGGCCATTAAAGTGAACAGAGAACCTAGAGTGACTCACATGGTTGAGGAGCATATAGAGGTAGTAGATGCAGATGATACTTGTTTCCTGGATACAAACATAGATTCTTTCAGGGCAAAACCTCTGGTTTTGCAGAAAAATAAAATCCCTACACCAATTGCTCAAGAGGTTAAAGAATGTTTAGATTCTGATAAGTTGTGGACTATGTACTTTGATGGTGGAAGTTCTAAAGAGTGTGTAAGGGCAGGTGTTGTGTTCATTTCACCTAAAAAAGAAATTTTTAGATTTTCCTTCACTCTTATATTCACATGCACAAATAACATTGCTAAGTATGAAGCATTGTTATTGGGACTTAAGGTGGCTGCTAAGCACAAGATAAAAAATCTGCATGTGATAGGGGATTCTGAATTGATTGTGCAACAAGTTAAGACATCATATGCTTCAAAGAATAAAAGGCTTAAGCAGTACAAAAATGCTATGTGGGATGAAATTGAAGCCTTTGATGCTTTTGGTATCACATGGATGGACAAATCAAACAACAAGATGGTTGATCTGTTAGCTAATGTAGCAATAAATCCAAATAATGAGTCTTTCATTGGGATTTCCACAGTTGAGGTGAAGCCCAAGCCTTCCATTCCTAATAATGTTGAGAATTGGCAAGTTTTCAAGGATGAAAGTGATATACTAAATTTTTTACTGTCAGAAGATAAGTATGATTCTCAGGAGCTAGACTGTAATGCATTTGTTGAAATAGTTGATGGCAAAGAAACAATCTTTGGTTAGGAAATATTGCAGCTAAAGACAAATAAGCTGCCAAAGGGTCTTGTAATGTTAGAGAATGCATTTGACAACCAAGACAGATTCACATCAGAGGTGAATGATAAGAAGCCTAAGGAGTTAGAAGAGGTAAATCTCGGTACTGAAGAAACTCCAAAGAAGGTTTACATAGGTAAGAAACTGTCACCTAAAATAAGGAAGTCATTAATAGACCTATTAAGAATATATAGACATGTTTTTGCATGGTCATATGATGACCTTAAAGCTTATAGACAAGATTTGTTTCAGCATGTGATTCCTTTGAAGGATAATGTCAAACCATTCAAGCATAAGCAAAGGCCTATTAACCCAACATTGGCCCCCAAGATGCAAGAGGAGCTAATGAAATTAAGGGATGGAGGTGTTATCAAGCCAATCAAACATTCCTCTTGGGTTTCTAACTTGGTGCCAATCAGAAAAAATAATGGATACATCAGGCTATGTGTATATTTTAGAAACCTGAATGTTGCATCTTTGAAGGACAACTATGGGTTGCCCAATATGGAATCCATGTTAGAATAGGTAACTAGTTGTGAGCTGATGTCCATGATGGATGGATTTTCAGGCTATAACCAGGTGCTAGTTGATGAGAAGGAACAATTTAAAACTGCCTTTACTATACCTTGGGGAACTTATGTTTATGTTAGGATGCCTTTTGGGCTTACAAATGCTAGAGAAACATTCCAAAGACTAATGGATGTTGCATCTGCTGATTACATAAACAAGTTTATGGTGGTTTACCAGGATGATCTTACTGCGTATTCTAAAAAAAGTTGAAGACCATTGCAAGCATTTTGAAAAGATATTTATTCAAGATTAGAATATGGGGTATCTCTGAATCCTAGAAAATGTGTATTTGGTGTAACGAAGGGTAAAATTCTAGGACACATTGTATCTAAAGATGGTGTGAGGATTGACCCTGAAAGGGTTGCTGCTATTGACAAAGTCCCAAAACCTAAGAATGTGAAAGGAATCCAATATTTTTTTGGCCAGGTAAATTTCTTAAGAAGGTTTGTTACAAACTTTGCTGAAATCAGAAGGCCTATATCTAAAATGTTGAAGAAGGGTGAAGATATTAACTGGAATGGTGAGCCTTCAGTTGCATTTCAAGAAATCAAGGAAGAAATAAAGAATGCTCTTGTGTTGACGACTCTTGATTATACTAAGCCAATGCATATCTTCTCATTTTCTTCTTTCCACACAGTTACTGCAGTTCTTTTACAAAAAAATGAGGAGGGTTTTGAACAACCAATAGCCTTTTTCAGCAAATCTCTTCAAGTAGAAGTGCTGAAATATGACATAAGTGAAAAGTAGGCTTATGCATTGGTCAAGGAAGTCAAGGATTTTAGATGTTACTTGGTTGGAGCTACTGTTATTGCTTTTGTTCCTACAGCAGCAATAAAGGATATTTTTTCACAACAAGAGGTGTCTGGAAAGAGGTGCAGATGGATAAATAGGATTCAAGAGTTTAACATTGACATCCAGGTCACCAAGTTGGTTAGAGGCCAAGGATTAGAAAAATTGATGACACAAGCTAATCTAGATGCAAATCAGATAAATCTGATTGAAGAAGAGAACTGCCCATACATCTGTGATGTAGACACTATGACTGGTATATTGATATCATTTATTATTTAAAACACATGATTGCTCCACCCCATATGACAAAAAATGAAAAAAGAACCTTGAACTTTCATGCTATCAGGTTTGTTATTATATCTAGTGAGCTATGGTGGAGAAATTTGGATGGTGTCTTGCTAAAATGTGTTGATAAAGAACAATCACTCACAATTTTGACGGAGATGAATAATGGTGTGTGTGGAGGGCATTACATGTCCAAGAAAACAACACATAAGGTGTTAAGGTTAGGCTTCTGGTGGCCTACCTTATTTAATGATGCTCATGAAATGGTAAGGAAGTGTGATGCTTGTCAGAGGTTCTCTGGTAAGCTCAAATTCTTGGGGAATGTGCCCTTAAAGCCAGTAGAAGTGCAGGCTCCTTTTCAGTGGTGGGGTCTTGATTTTATTGGAGAGATAGTCAACAAGTCTAGTAGTGGACATTCATACATACTGGTGGCAACAGATTATTTCACCAAATGGGTAGAGGCTATTCCTGCCAGGAAATCTACCAGCAAAGTTGTGAATGACTTCATTCTGAATAACATAATCACTAGGTTTGGATAACCTGAGATAATTATCACAGACAATGCAATGTGTTTTAGGTCTAAAGATTTTTATGACTTCTGTGACAAATATGCTATTACCAGGTCCACTTCCTCACAATACCATCCACAGGGAAATGGACAAGCTGAGTCATCAAATAAAAGCTTACTTAAGATTATTAAAAGAATCTTGGATGATAACAAAAAGGCTTGGGACTCCAAGTTGCCATTAGCAATATGGGCTGATAGGGTGACAGTAAAGAAGGTAATAGGTGCTGCACCTTTTGACATTGTCTATGGGATCCAAGCGAGGTTGCCTCAAAATAATTTAATGAGCCTCTACAAATTTGTCCAAAAGTATGATGATGACATAGTTGATGATATGCAAGAGAGAATGGATGAGTTGGTGGGCTTGAATGAGCATAGAAGGGATGCTTTTGCTAAAAATTCTAGGTTGCAATCACAAATGAAATACCTATATGACAAAAAGGCAGTGGAGAGAAAATTTGAAGTTAATGAGATGGTCCTTATGTGGAATGTCAGGATAGAAGAAAAGGGGAAACATGGAAAATTTGACCCCATTTGGCTAGGACCATATCTCATTGAATCCAGGTGGGGAGATGACTCTTACATTCTGAAGGAACTATCTGGAGGTATTCTTGAATTGCCTGTTCATGGACAATTTTTGAAGAGGTACTTTTCTTAAAGTATCTATGTTTCCATGAGCAGTAGTTAGGTTCTGTACATTTTGTAATTTATGTGAATACCCTTGTAATTTCCTGTATAGTGTCTGTCTCCTTTCTATATATATGTTTTTAGCTTTGTGTAGTTTTCCCAGTGCTCTCTAAAGAAGTTGTCAAAGCTATGTCAAGTTTTTGGTCTGTGTAACTTGAGATTCTGAATTCTTGCATAGACACAAATTTTCTATCATCCCCAAAAAGAGCCACTATTGGCACTGCCTAATTTTATTAAGTTTTACCAGGATGTTTTCCCCTGTGTTTGAATCTCCTTTAGATTCTCTAGGTTTGTCTCTGAATATCCTTCATATTTATTCCCCTTGGAAAAACCCTAGTCCATTTTGTGTGATATGTCAAGAGCCCTAAGTACATTTTTGAAATATTTGAAAAACCTTGGAAAAACCCTTGAACGTTATGTTTTGATGTTATCTTTTGTTGAGGGTCACGACTTCATTAAGTCACTTAAGTTGTGGTCATTGCGCTAGGTCTTATAACTTTATGTTATAACCCCGTGTATTAATCCCATTTAATATTTTATATGTCATGTCTTATCCTAAGTTTTAAGTCTCTTATAATCCTTTTAAGATTGGATGACTCACGTGAGCGCACAGCTTTGACAAGAAACCATTGCGTAGATGCAAGATGCATCCACATGGAGATGGCGGGACCAATAGAAAGGGTTGCACTAAAGAAAATCTATGGTCTACGCTCGCTCACTGATCTAATAGCCAAAGATTATGAGGGTGCATGATCCTAACACGTGGACTCAGCTAGAAATCAAGCATATGCGGCAGGACCTATGTTTGTTAGTGGAACCTAAATGATGTGGAGTACTACATGAAGAGTACACATCACTTTTTCTGAGGTGGACGTTGAGATGGAGATACAAATGGACATGTCAACGAATAGGGAATTGCCATAAAGACTGCTGAAGTGTCCTAAGTCAAAGGGGCCCAGTTGCTAGTCATGAAAGATATTACTGAGGCATTAAAGATCTATAGCTCACGTTCACTCGTAAGTCTGACACCCAGACTTTGCGAGGATGTGTAATCTTGCCACGTGTATATTTTCATGGATGAGGAACTTAAGTAAAGAAAAAAGCATGTGCTTCAAATCAATGGTCATGTTTTAATTGGTGATTGAATCTTGACCGTCTATATTTACAGTAATGAAGGAATTGATCAGATGGATCACACTCACTCACAATAGGAAGATGAAGGGATTGCGATGGTGACACGTGTTTGGTTTGTCTAGTTTGTGAATGACGTAGAGAGAAATGCCAGCGTGTTGAGTTTGAGGCTTCTGATTGGAGGAAAGTGGGTCCGGGGTGACAAGTGGGAAGTTAGCCAAAGTTAAAAAAGATGAGGATCATTTGATGTGCTAGGAAATTTAGATCGACGATCAGAATTTAAACTTGAAAAAACATGCCGCGGATGAAACACTTTCAGTTACAGTTTTGCCAGCAGAGTTCATCGCACAAGTTGAGAATTTATGGGTGCAGAGAGGTACTTGGAGTAATAAAGGAATTGAAGCAATTGCAAATTAAAGACTTAAAACATTGAAATTGTTCTAATCATTCAAATTTGAAGAAGTTGCAGAGCAGAGGATTCGCAGAGCAGGAGAAAATTGCAAAACATGGGATTTTTTGGAAAAGAGGAATTTGATCAAAAAACAAGTAAGTAATTAATTCTGAGTTTGTTGTTCTGCATAAATTTAGGGTTTCTAGGATAATTGTGGAGTTAAAATTCTGTAAAACCATAGATTTAAAAGTACCATAAAGGGAGAGGATTGTGTCGGCCTAAGTGAAGAAAAAATATCAAAATGGCTCTGAAGAAGTATGTTGGCACATTCAATTATGAAGATAGGATACTTCAGGATGATTTCCTTGAGATGCTACCAGATTCGAAGGAGGGTAAAGAAGCAATTGATATGTGGAAAGCCCTAACATGAGAGGTACACCATGGGGTAAAAGATAGATTTGACAAAATTGCTGATACTCATATGACATTGAACGGACTGCAAATTTTCATATGGTGGTATGGGCAAGCTAATGCAGGGTGTCCATTCAGTAACGTATGGAAATATGACTTAGGTAAACTGGTTATGCCTACAGTCTTCAAGGATGTAGACCTAATTTTGGAAATAGTGGCAAGATATGATCAGATAACCCATGAGATCAGAGATATTGATGGGAACATGCTCCTAAAAATTGATGTTGAATCCATAACAAAAGCTTTTGATCTGCACAACCTTGAAGAAGTTATAGATAGAGTTAATTTGAAAATGTTTGAAGAAGATTTTGATGATGCAGGGTTGGATATGCAGGGGAAATTACTGTTGCCATTTGTTAAAGAAGTTAATGGAGTAAGGCTTGCTATTGATGCCATAAGAACTAAATTGGCAAACTGTGAAAATTATAACACCACATTGGTAAATACAGATACAACTTTATACCAGGTGTTGGGGTTGTAGAATGTAAATAATTTTTCTAAAGAAACAATATGGATATGCCGGGGTCTGCAGAAAATAGGAGCAGAATTTATTTTAGATTACCCTACATATTTGGATAAGCACATAAATGAAGGTCTAGCAGCAATAAAGGAAGGCAAAAGAGTACCTTTCAGGTGGTATTCCCTTCTCATGCATTTGATTCTTTTCCATTGCGATGATTATTTTGCACAAGCTATTGATTTAGAAATGGAGAGAGATAGTGTAAGGTTACTAGTTCAGCTGTGGACCACAGTTTTGTCATCATATTGGGAAGGTGCTAACTTGGCGCCCTTTGAGAATGATTTTGCATACTTGCTAAGGAAGAGGCTGATTCATCAAGTTGAGAATTTTCCATTTTTGTTAAAAAATTTCTTATGCCTCTGGATTATGACGTCAAACCAGAAAAATGCCATAATTGGGGTGAACATTTATTTCTATAGAAATACAACTGTGGTCAGAATATATGGATTCCCTGGAAGGCCTTTTGTGCTTCCAAGATATGTGCCTTTGAGGATTGGATTTTTGGAAGTTATGAGACATATTTCAATGTTGCAGGAGACTGATTTTCCAGCTAATAAGAAGGGTACATTCTTCCTAGAATTAATAATTTTTCACCATTTTGTAGTAACAAAAAGGGGAAAGAATGAACTATTTCATTTGTTGAGGCCCTACAATTTTGCTGTTAGTTCAAAAATACTAAATGATATTAAGGGTTTTTATGAAAGATTAATGAGGAAGATAGCCAGACTTTCCAGAGACACCCATCAGTTAGATTTCCCTGAGGACATAATCAGAAATGATGAAGATATGAAATCTCAGTAGAACAAGAAGTCATACTAGCATACATACGATGATATGTTGAGAGAAATTCATGAAACAGACCCAACATATGAGCCCTTTCCAAATTGCAAGGATTGGGATAAAAGAATAATAATTGTGCTAACAAATTTCACTGAGGTGTATGACACTCTAAATGAGAAGTTGGGATATGTTAAGAAATTCAAACTTACCATTGTACAAGACAAAGAAGATCTTGACAAGTTGGTGCAAACTGAAGGAGTGATGAAGAAAGAAGATAAGGGTAAGAAAAGAAGTAGAGATGAATCCCCTGCCCCAGGCTTTAGTCAGCATAAGGTACAAATAGAGAAAAATGGTATTTCAGTGTACCATAGGAAAAGATTGAAAAATGATCTTGTTGATCCTAATACTGTTGAAATTCCACATGAAGGAGCATATACTGCAGATGATCCAGAAAGGAGATCTCCATCTCCTGATTCTCCTAGGCCACCTCCTTTTTTTTTTATGAAGGAGATGTTTCACAACTGCATGAGGTCAAGGAGATCACTAAGGATAAGGCAGTGGGGAATAGTTTTTCTATTAGATCAGAAAGAAGACTAGAGGAAAAATCAGTGGAAGTAGCCCCTGCAAAATAAAAATTGTTTGCAGCAAAGGCAGGGCCAATGCGGGAAGAGGGAACCTCCAGTGGAGCTTTGAACCTTCCTTATGGGAGTGATGAAGATGAAGAGGAATATATTTATATGCCTCCAGAGCTATTGGAAGGGAAATATGTCCAAGCTCCCTTAGCCCCTGTTTCTAACATCACAACCCTGGAGATAAAAGGAGTATTCCCAAGGGAATTAAGGGTTGAGTCATGTGATGCCAAAATCTATGATAGTGAATTCATCAAATCAGTGGCTTTCAAACATTTGTTGTGGAGAAATTTTGAGAAGGAATCTATTGAATTGATGAGGAAGAAGAAAGAGGACAAACCCTTGGTTGATAATGATGTTCTCATTAAAGAGATAGAGGGGGAGATGTTAACAATGTTTGATAAATTGACCCCTACAGAAGGAAGAGAAGTAATAAAGAAGGCATGAATTCTGTTGACCCGTAACCTAAGAATTGCAGATGTTATTGCATTTGATTCCATTATGAGGGATATGAGGTTAAAGAGGCCAAACATTCCTACTTTTGAACACATCACAACTGGCACTTTTTATAGTAAAGACCTTGGAGCTTTGGCTACTTGGGATTTCTCTGCAGCAGGGTAGGAGGGTGAAACCATTTCAGGGACCAGAGGTAATGTTATTATACAAAGAGGTGTAGATGCCAAGATTTCAGACACAACCAAGGGTCTACAGGAACAAGTTGCATATGTTAATGATGTTGCATTAAATAAAGAAAATATTTATGAAAATCTCCAAGAGCAATATAGGCATGTATATAGTGGTTATGAACAAAAAACCAAGGAGGCATTGGACCTTTAGGGAAAGGTAATTACTTTAGAAAAGAAGGTTTCAAAATTAGAGGTAGTAAGGCCTAAAGAGACTGGTGAGAGCTCAAAAGGATAGAAAAGTCCTAGTGTACCATGGACTATTGTACCATACACCCACTAGGAGCAAGTACCCCAAATTGCAGATTTGAAAAGCAAGGTTGAAGAAGAATTGCTCAAAGAGGTAGAAAATTTGAAGGGAGAATTGGATCAAGGAAGAAATAGATATGAAGATGCCAAGGAAACAATTTTTAGAACAACTATAATGACAATTTTTGAGAAGATAAATGCTAATCTCTTTACACTCCATGAGGTGTGTAAGATTTTATATTTAGTTGTAAACAATATAGATAGTGACAGCAGGGTTGTTAAACCCACTTATCAAAAATGGATAAGTCAAATGGATAAGCTAAAAAGTATAGATTTATGTGCCAGAGTGGATCCCAGTGCTCCAGCAAATGCAATGCCAACTACAAAGTTGGTCAGATCATTGAGGAATTTCACAATTTTGCCGAAGCACATTGAAGCAAGATGGATTGAGCTCAAGGGTGAATTTGAAAATTATAAGGACACTATGGTCCCACCCTTGTTGAAGAATGTTCAAAGTAGAAAAGGATATATAGAGTGGAGAAAGGATACTATTGCAAGGGTTAATGCATTAATCAAGGATGTATCACAAGATGTCAACATGATACTCCTGCAAGAAAGTCTACTAAATTTGGTTAATTATGATATTTTCTATGATAATTTTATTAAAGAGGTTAACCAAACCACAGTGAAGTATAATCCATATAGATAGAAGGCAGAACAAATAGCTCAACATAAATGGCCAACTGATGAAGAATACCAAGAGTGGATTAAAAGATATGTCCCTGATGATGATTAGAACAAAAGAATATTCTAAAAGATATTTCATAAAGCAAATTTTCTCTTTCATCTCTCTTGAGTGAGCCAGAAAGTTGTTAGATCTATAAAGTGTCATTATCATTCTGTTGTAATTGTATTTTCTCTTTCCTATTTTTGTGGATCGATGTTTTCTTACTTCTTAAGGTAAGATTGTAAAGGACACCTGTCGATTTTCATGACCTGAAGCTTGTTGCAATTCATATCTATATAAGTGAATTTCCAAGGCATCAAAGGGGTCCAAGTTTATATCTAAGAAAATAATTTTCTCATTTTGGGTCGGTCCAAGTTGTATATGCATTTTTGTTTGAGATAATTAAGCATATTGTTAAAGTTGCAGGTTCTATGAAGTTTTTCTCTCTCATATGTGAACTTTGAGATGCATAATTTTCAAGGAGAATAATACAAAGAGCATTAAAGCTTCTGTTCATTACATTTCTTTTCTCTTTTGTGTTATCTTTGAATTCTCTGAGATTTAATAACAAGTTTGTTGAATCTTGGCTGTATTTTTTTTTGAGATATATTTTTGTTCGTTACTTGCTGATAATCTAATGGATTATGTAAATGCTTGAAATGAATTAGAAGGATTCATATGTGATTACTTAAAGATTTTGATAAGTACGGGGTTTGTATGTGAAGATTGATATTCCTATCATAAGGTGGTAGGAGAGATCATTTTATTGAATTTTATTCTGTGAGAAGAATTGCCCAATGAATATGGCACTGGTCAGGTGTTAGATATTTTAGTTCAAGGATTGAATGCAAATAAAATATTTATTAAGTCATTCATATCATTTCTATTGTGAGGAAAAAAGTATGCCTGAGGCTTAATTCATAGAATATTTGAGTTGATAAATTAGCTATTTGTCACCTTACATATTGTTGTTGAAAATAGAAGTAATAGGCAAATATCTGCTAATTTTGAGATTAAGATAATGATACTGTAAGAAAGTGAATCTCAAGAAGGTCAACCTGCTTGAATTATGCAGAGTTCAAAGTGTAGAAGTACCACAGAGGTCTTGTCAGTTGGTCCTTTCCCATTAGATTATTATGTTGTAATGTTTGTAGCTAAAGCCTAGGTAATCATCCATCAGAAAATGTAGTTGAAATCCTGCCAAATCAGGAACCAACAATCTTCGTTATCACTTTCACTATCATTCCTAATAGTGCGTCTATGACTTGACTTGCTTATTTTAAAAGAAGATTTTATTGTAGATTCTATATATGGCAAGACACTATTATCAAAGTTATTCATCTAAAATGAAATCAGTCTACCAATTAGACTATCTATCTAGAGTAGCTATATTGTTTGCAACTGCTTTCATTTCTTGTATAGAAGATACTCTAATAGCGTATATAGGTAGTAAGGTTCTTAAGATTTTACTTACCACCATCTCCTCTTCAATTACACCTCCAAATCCTCGGATATCATTGACTACCTCTTTGATTCTATAGTTATACTGAGTGTTATTTTCTCCTTCTTTCATCTTTAGGTCATCAAACCTCCCTCTTAGGCCTTTTGCCTTGGCTCTTAGTACATTAACATTTCCTCCATTTACTAGCTTCAATTTATCCCACATTTTCTTTGCATAGGTGCAGGTTTTGACATCTTCAAAGTCAACATCAGAGAGTGAGGAAGAAAGTTCTATCATCATGAAATTATGCTCATGATTTTATCTCAATTGCTCAAGAGTATGAGGTCCTGTAGGCAACACATATTCAGTATCAAGGTGTTGAGTAACATCATTACCAATACCTGATAGGTGGAGTCTTATTCTGCTTTTCCATGATGCAAAGTTGTCTTTATTCAACTTGGGCACATCTCGTTTGTT
>MU228150.1:729946-742164 GCA_018584345.1 Thuja plicata | reverse complement strand
GTCTCTTGAAGTCATTCTTTTTGTCTTTGCTTGCTTTTATATCTCTTTTTGGGGTAGGGTTTTTCCCACTGGGTTTTCTCTATTTCCCCGGTTTACAGAGATTTCTTTGTTGTTGGGTACCTGATCAAGCCTTGTTGTCGGGACCCATTTCTTGCTTTCATAGTTCTTCTAGGTCAGCTTTCTCCCTGCGTTCAGCTTAAGGGGGGGTGTTAGAGTATTATTACTCTAGTTGCTTAAGCTTCTCTTAGGTGCGTTATTAATTAATTCTTAATTAATAATGTGCAACCTAGTATTTAGCTTTTAGGGTTTCGTTCACCTTTTTAAGGTTGAACTTTGTAATTGTTGTTTTAGAAATTCAGATAATATTTTTGCTCTCACTTTTGAGTAACTTCTGAGTTTTGCTTTTTCCTCCTTTCACTTCATTCTTTGTGACAGGTTTTTGCATGCAGCTGAATCTTGGAGTTGAATCTGATATTTCATCAGTTTCTACAGGAATGTGTACAATCCAAAGAACAATTAGTAGACATATTCACAAAGCCATTTCCAAAAGATACATTTGAGTACCTAAGGTAGAGATTAGGGGTTTGACCCTTGTCTACTGGTCACTAAGCTGACTAAAAATCTACATCAGCCTACACATTATCAGAATATCAATCATGTTGATGCAAGCAAAGATATGGAATGCAATGACATATCAGTACAAGAAAGGTACTTATCTACACCAAACACCAAAAAGATTGTTGGCTACTTCAGAGCTGTATTGCTGATGGACAAAAGAGTTCAATGATATGTTTTTATTTGGAATTGTTGTCAAAGGGAGAGGAATATATCCATATGAAATATCTATCATGATCATCCAAAGGGAGAGAAGAGAAATATCCATCAGGGAGAGGAAAAATCAAAGAAAGAGAAAACATCAAAGAAAGAAGAAGATTCTACAAAGGGAGAGAAAGATTCAATGAAGTAAACCATCCATCAAAGGGAGGGAATTGAAGGAAATTTAACACTGCATATCTATCTAGAAAAGGGTGAAGAGATTCTACAATAAAGGGAGAGACAGAAGTAGAAGACAAAATTACTACACCTATCTAGTGAAGGGAATGAAGAAAGGGAAAGCACTCTGCAAGAATCAAATCTAAGCTAGAAAGAGATTACCGAGAGTCAGATATTTAAATTGGTTATAGAATAATAAGTTTGGTATGTTATGGCATATTTCATATTGAGTTGATAGTATGTTTCCATCAATGCCAAAGGGAGAGATTGATGAACTATAACTGATTGAATATTTGAAGATGATAAGTTGATGATCACCGAGTTGCAGAAAGTAAATGCAAGACATTAAATCAGTTAATGTATTGTATTTTCATTGATGTCAACCTAATATGTTATGATTACTCATACACATATTGTCACAACACTTGAAAATATAAAGAGATAAAGTTTTTCTTCTAGCTAAAAGTATACACCGAGTGACAGGGTTACTTGAGAAAAGTGAACCCCGAGCAATTTACAGTGTTTCCCGATGCACAGACAACAACGATGGACAATGTTACCCGAGAGACACAATAGTAATTGAGATCAGTAGTACCCAATCAAGTGTTACCAAGCAAACTAAGAGTTGATGACCAAAATCAACTAGAGTTAGAAAACGACATAACTACTTAGCTGGCAGAGCTATATTTAGAGTTAACTGATTGATTACTTTATTTCCATCAACTAGTTGAACTAATGATAAGAAGAAGATTTAAAGATATTTTTATTCATAGTTGTCAAGGAGAAATCTATAGAATAAAACTAAAGAAAAGCTTTAAATATTAGAGCAATGCATGGCGAGATTTGCGGATCAAGAAGCAATCTACGTCAAGAACAAGAAAGATAAGGGGATTGAAATGGTGAAATCATGTCTATATAAAGAGACAAGGAATTAATTATACAAGAGAGGAATTCTGGATATAGTTGTTGTGATGATAGAAGTCTTCATGCAGATCTGATCATACAAGCTGAAGAATAGAGACAAGAATTTTGCAGACACCGAGCAACAGAAGAAAGAGCATTCACCAAGAAGAAAAGAAGAAAGAAGGGGAGAAAAGGAATTGAAGAGAATATTGATCATAGAGGTATTATGGACTAACAATAGATTTGAAAATATGAAAAGTAAAGTTGTATTATTGAATAGATCATTTATTGTTTCAGTTTAAGCATTGATTGAGAAAATCTCTTAACCGAGTGGGATTTAACCATCCTTATTGTATTGAGATACTCAAGAGTATCAAAAGGTTTTCTTGTTGATAGCATAGTGAATGCTAGGTAAAAATTTAAACTGTTAGTTTTGAATCCTCTAACAAGGTCGCACTTAACAGTGTGTTTTTAACCTTTAACAGGGTTGGCTCTTCACCGTGCTCACTTCAGAAGAGTGAAAATTTTGGGTTACCTGTCCCAAGTGGTTTTTATCTTAAGAGGGTTTCCACATTGAAAATCCATGTGTCAAATGTGTATATGGTTCATTGCTTTGATGTTTTTCTTTACACATTACTAAAATAGGATTGGTCAGTAAACACTAAGTTTAATTACTGCTATTCGTCAAAGGCTAGAAAAAGATAAAAGGTATAAACAAGGAGCATTATATACATGTTAGATTCATACAAGGCATACATCTTGTAGGAATGAATGATAACTAAAGGTATTATATTTGTGATATAAGTTCAGGTTGGATTATTAGATTAATTTTTGAGGCCACTGATTCACCCCCCCCCCCCTCAGTTANGATATAAGTTCAGGTTGGATTATTAGATTAATTTTTGAGGCCACTGATTCCCCCCCCCCCCCCTCAGTTATTCTAACAAGAATTCCATAGCGACCATGATTTTTCCACTAATCCAAAAGCTGAGCTATGTGTTAGTCCAAAGGTGGTGGAAGAAGGGGCCAAATGAGTGGATAAAGATTATCATTCACTTCAGAGTGAACCTGATTCAAAGAGGGGAAAATAATTTAACCCTATGGAAGTGAAGGGAAAGGAGAATCAACCTCCCCCAAAGGATCAAGATACACATGGAGTAAATTTAATTGTGTTAGGTAGTGACCGAAGGGAGATATGCTTCCCGTCACCTACTAAAAAAGGATCACTAACTCTATATGGGGGTATGCACGATGCCTTGGAGGAATAAACACATAAGATAATTAAAAGGAGTACAAAAAGGGGGAATTATGGTTGACAATGAGGCTATTATTAAACCATAAGTGAAACTTTTGAGACATAAAGTGATAGCAAGGGAAATCGCTAAGGAAGGGTGATGACCCTTGAGACAATATCTAAAATAGAAAAATGACGGTCCTCTCATAGAACATGAGAGGCTTGAACAACCATGAAAATAAATATTTGTTGAAGGGTTGTATTTTGAATAGTAAAATTGAGATTCTACTGTTATAAGAGGTTAAAATGACATACGATACTTTTAGGACTATATCAAACTACATCTGGTTGGGCTCCTTATTCTGCATCGGTGAAGCGTTAGGTGCATCAGGAGGGATTGTCACTATGTGGGATCCTAATAAAGTTAAGGGGAGTCTTATTTCCTCTTTTCTAAATTTTTTTACTATTTGTATGGAATATGGGAATGTGGTCTAGCATTTGAATAATATCTATGCCCCTAATTCCCATTTTGGAAGGAATATTGTTCGGGAGTAAATTTCCAAATTTATCCATAGAACCTAGGTCTCATAGATGGTGGAATTGGATTTTAATACACCCCTATTTTTCTCTAAAAAATGGGGTGGTATGATGGGTTATTCATAAAATATGTCTGATTTCACTAAGTTCATTAACATGAATGAGGTACTGGACATTGAGCTATCAGATTAGATCTTTACTTGGATCAACAAAAGAAAGGGTGACAATTATCTAATTAAGGTTAGGCTTGGCTTGATAGATTCTTGGTCTCAACTAACTGGGACATATGGTTTAATGTCACACTTACGACACTCCCACAAATGGTGTTTGATAAATGTCTGTTGCTCCTTTAGTGGAATTAAAGACCCCCCTCGAGGACCTTTACCCTTTAGCTAAAAAATTATGTGGAGTTCACATCCAAACTTCAAAAACTACATTCGAAACTGGTGGAGCACCCCGGTCCAAGTGTATGTTTAAGGTCACTTAGAAACTGCAACTAATTAAAGAGAAGGTTAGAAATTGGAATAAATCCACATTTGGGGATAGCTTTAATTAGAAAAAGGATATGAATATTAATGAGGCTATAAATGGACTCATCATTAGCCCAATAAAATTATATATTTATTCCCATTATATTAATGTTAAAGTGGGTTTGAGTAATAATGGAGAGTTCTTTAGTTATTTGAGGTAGAATATAAAGAAATTTTTTTTTAATTCAATAAATGCGATGTAGATTACTTCTAATATATCTCCATGAATGTGCAAGATAATACAATGTAGTTGAATGAATTATTAAATAACTCATGACAAGAAGAAGTTTAAAAAAATACTTGCTACAAAGAGTTCCAAACATCAACTGTAGAAAACTCAAGATACTTTAAAAGGATTTGAAGACATCATGAGAAGATAAAGAAGACTTATTCAGACTACCAACACATTCCAACATGCATGCACAATCATGAAGCATCAATCATTCCTAAATCAATGGACAAAGTATTTATTTCATGCAAGTTGCAGTTGCACACTATACTATGTTATCTTTCTCCAATAAAGGTAACTCAAGTTATCAAATAAGTTAAATGTAGTTTCAATATTGTAGATTAATATTCATGATCAGGATAAATTATGTGGTTGAATGGTTTAATGATCAATTCCTTCATTCACATTGAGAACTTAGAGATATTCTAAAATTAAGCACCCAAAAATAGTCAAAGATGCAATCTTGGTAAAATACTGATTGCTCCCTAATTTATCAAGAAAATAAAAAATTCAAAATGATCTGGAAAATTGACTTGAAGATATAAAAACCCTTTCAATAATTTGGTTTCAATATTAATAGGAAAGGAGAAGTTCATGATTGAATATGACTGAGACGTATTGGTGTAACAAATAACAATAGTTTCAATTAAAAACCAAGTCTGAGTAAAACAACAATATTTCCTTCATTTCTTAACAAAATTCAAAAATTCAAAATAATATATAAAGTAGACAACAAGGAATACCAACCCTTTTGAGGTTTTGGCATGACTCACAAAAATAAAGGAGCAATTAATGACTAAAACTTACTAAAGTAAAGGTGGCAGGATGAAGGACAACACGTTTAGTTTACTCATAGTTTTGTAAACGCCCCATCAAAGTAGGATCTTGGATCCACATTCTTGGTAGATATGGAATGAGAATTATAGAAATACTTTGTAATAATTTGAGCAAAGGGGGGATTAGAAAGGCTTGTTTTAGCCTAAGGAAATAAGATAAATTCTAGTTTAATCTTCAACAATGTATTTCCAATAATCCTAGAGTAAATTCAATTCAAGCATTTCATTTCTAAAGAGTATGAATTAGTTTATCCTTTTCAATTCTTGCAAGTGTGAGGTAGATTAGTATTTCCTTTCATGCAATTGTGCTCTAGAGTAGGCTTAATTTTTTTTAAGTGTGTTGTAGAATAGACTGTCAAGCAAGTTTTCTCATTTCTCTTTTGCATACATCCATGGACACCGCCTTGGATTGATAAATTAAATGATGAGAATTACAATGACCCCATCAAATATGAAACATAAAGTAATCTAGAATAAGATGGAATTAGGAAATATTTCTCTAGACATTTGTAATGAGGAGGAAATTGTTAGAACAAAGTGGAAGTATATCTGAATTAGAGAAGAGATATATTGGAAAAAATGCTTTAGAGTTCAATGGTTGAAGGAGGGGGGAAAGAACTCTACTTTCATTCATAATTATATCAGAAAAAATAAGAGAAACATAGTTTAGGGCTTGTTTGATGAATCAAACCAATTGGTTTTGGATGATCTCAAAATGGGTGAGTTGGGCAGGAATTACTTTTGTATAACCTACCAAGATAGGAAAGAAAGATGAATTACTATGGAAGATGAGCTCCTACAATGCTTACCTTTAACAATTTAAGCTACTAATAATAACAAAATTCTTTAGGAAGAAGTCAAAACTATTGGTTTTTCAATGGGAGCTTACAAGGCCCCGAGACCTGACAAGTTTTCCTCCATCTTCTACAAGAAACTTTGGGAAATTGTTAAGTATTATGTTACCATGGCTACCAAGGATTTTTTAAGAACTGTAAAATTGCTAAAGACTCTAAATCACACATAAATTGATCTTATACCCAAAATATAGGAACCAATAAATATATTAAATTTTATACCAATCAGTTTACACAACACTCTTTATAAGATCTTTTCTAAACTTGTATTCAAAATGATCAAACTAATTCTTGATTCCCTGATAAATCATAACCAAAAGGGGCTTTTTGTTGGGCTGTCAGATCCTAGATGCAGTGATTACCACACACAAGGTCATAAATTTGATGAAAAAAGTAAAATACCAAGTATGACCCTAATGCTTGACATCTCTAAAGCTTATGATGGAGTTCGGTGGGAATTTCTATACAAAGTTATGCTTAAAATGGGATTCAATATCAAAGTAGTAAACATTGTGAAAAATTGTATTGAAATGATCAAGTATTATGTCATGGTTAATGGTGTCCCAAGAGGATTTTTGAGGGTGAGAAGAGGCTTAGGCAAGGAAACCCTGTATCTCCCTACCTATTCATCATGTTGGTGGAGGTCCTTGGGAGGAACTTCTTAAATTTGGTTGAAACATGTGCTCTGCAAGGTGTAAAAGTTTATTCCACTATCCCTTCTAGTGTTGTACAATATTTTGTAGAGAATACTATCCTTTTTGGTAGAGATTTGGTGGTGGAGGATAAAGTTTGGATATAAAGAGACCTTAAAAAATAAACTATGAGAAAAGAAACCTCTATTTTTTGATCAAATATGGGCTGGAAGAGTGCTACCTTTCTAGTCTATATCTTGTCCTACCTCTAACAGTTTAGGAGCATACCCCAACATTTTGGGGATTTATTATTGATAGAATGCAAAAAAAGTTGGTTGGTTGGAAAGAAAAACTTCTAAGCAGTACAAGTAAACTTCAACTTCTTATTGCTTCCTTACAAGGTATTCCAATTTACTTTCTTTCAAATTTCAAGATCAATGGTAATATGGCTTCTAAAATTGAAAGTGTACACAAATTCTCCCCTAGAGTAGGATGAAGGACAAGAAGAGAATGAAACTTTTCAATTGGGATGTGGTTCGCAGACCAAAGAAGAATGGGGGATTGGGTATTAGAAAGATAACACGTATGAATAGAGATCTTACTAAAAAAATAGTTTGGAAGTTAGCTCTCTATAGGATATATTTTTATAGGATTATGTGTGCCAAATATCCAGCTCTAGGAAATTATTGGAACATCTCTTCAGTCCCACTTTTCCTGAAGGCTCTAAAATATAGAGCAATGTCAAAGGGAAGAAACCTTATGTAGCCATGATCAAAATGGAATATTGGGGATGGTCTGACCATTAGATTCTAGGAGGACTCTTGGATCTCTAATCTACCTCTAATTACTAGTCAATACTTCAGAGGTCTAGATGATTTGTCTTGTAGTTGTTTTGGTACCAATGCAGATGACTATATGTCCTTAGGGAGGTATTTGAAGGATATAACACAATTTTGTCTATTTTAGCTATACCTAATCCCCAAAGCCAGGGATCTACAAAATATTTTATAGAAGGAAAAAATTCCTCTTTTTCCTAGAGAAGATAAGTTTATTTGGGTAAGAGCCCTACTAATGATTTCTCTATTAAATCTACTTATCTGATGTTAGTCAACAATGGGAATATGTAGGAATGGTATAAAGAGGTTTGGAATCCATTTTGATTCCCTATATTAACTTATTTCGTTGTATAGTTATGCACAATAAGATCTTAACCCAAGACAAACTGGTTAAGAGGGCATCTCAAATCCCAAATAGGTGTGTGTTGTGCAAAAAAGAAGAGTTTATCCCTAATATTCTAATTCGTTGTGAGCTTTCTACAGAACTATGATAGAAATTTATTGTTAGAATGTATATACCATAGGTCTCAAACAATAATTTTTAATATATTCTTATGAAGTGGAAATGACCCATTCACAATCCTTTGGTTTCTCAACTCTAGACACAAATTCCCCTGCACCTCTCTTGGAGCTTGTCGAAAGAGAGAAATAATAGAATTTGTTATGATATGAAAAACACTATCGATAGGGTCTTTATTTCCTTCTATAGGCTGCTTCTGTAGAATGTTGTTTTCACTATTTATAAATGTCCAGTGTTTCCCCCATCCCCTTTTAAAGAAAGGATTGCTAGAAATTGGGAGCTACCAGACATGTATGCTAAGTTTGACAATTCAAAAGAAGTTAGGAGGAGCACTATTTGGAAATCATAAGAGATAGGGTGAAATAAATTAAACTTTGATGGGGCATCTAGAGATGATAAGGTCATTGTGGGTGGTATTATCAGATCAAATTTGGGAATGATGATTCTAGCTTATTCAAGTAGTGTAGATGACTTCACTAAAAATTAGACTGAAGAGATGAATTCTCTTAAGAGATGAATTCTCTTTGGAGAATTATTTTTTCCCTCACTACTGGTGTTAAGGCTTTGGTCATTTAAGGAGATTCACTTATGCTAATTAATGTTGTCAAATACCAGATTGAAACTAGCTTATCCACAGCTGGAATCTTGGAAAATGTTCAAAGGTTCCTTCTCGACCTCAAGATTTGTTATATATAAAACTCGTACAAATAAGGGAACAAGGTTGTAGATGCTATGACATATTTAGGTCTCAAATTGAAGGGTCTGAGATGTTAATGCCAAAATGAAAATATCCCACCCAAAGTTAAATCACACATTTGGGAGGAAAGAAACATCAAACATCAAACCTTATAGAGTATACGCAAAATTAAATTTATTATTTCATCTTTTATGTTATCCTGACATGTTGTTGGGTTGTGTTATAGAGTGAGATCATGGTTAATATTAGTAGTATATCGTTTAGTCCTATTCCCCCTTTTAAAAGAGTTATTTGGAAGAAAATAGATACCATAAATTATCTTGGGAGGAAGTACTCCCAAAGCTTCTATATTCTTATTACCATTTCAAAGATCTTTTGTTGGAACACGAGTTACCTATCTAGATATAGTGCAAGCAGGAGAAACGAGGGTACCAATCAATTGGTCAATTTGAATATCCCTAATCGTTAGCTTTGGGCGTGCCCATATTATTTTAAAATGAAAGGATAGGACTCTTCCATGCCTTGTTGGAAAAAAATTAATGGGATAGAGATTATAGAGAGAGTAATAAGTTGAGAATGGATAATTTGGGGGTATTATGTATCTCGAAGATCTATTCTAGAAGAAACAAAATAAATACAGATGATGAAAGAGAAACTAAGAAGGCTTGTGCATATACTGATAAAGATGGGTGAAATAGGCATTACGCCCTTCACAACATAGCGACAAGTTTGGATCTACTGTTAGACAAAATTATTCTATAGAGCTTGGTTTGGCTTCCACAATACTCTAGAGGCAACCAAGAGAGCGATTTAATTAGTCACATATCTGACAACCTTAAGGAGGATGACACT
Source organism: Thuja plicata (assembly GCA_018584345.1). Taxonomy (NCBI): domain Eukaryota; kingdom Viridiplantae; phylum Streptophyta; class Pinopsida; order Cupressales; family Cupressaceae; genus Thuja; species Thuja plicata. The sequence continues at coordinate 732,511 of MU228150.1, read as the reverse complement.
AAGGGTTTGGAAGTGGATGTATCCCAATGCAAGGGTTTCACTTGTAAGGGTTGTTCCAAACTAACAATAGATGTCAAATATTTTGAAGAAGAAGTGTGTCACCTTAAGACCTAAGGGAAGAATTTGTTAAAGGGAATGAGGAGTGCCACTCATTATAGCTAGAGAGTTATGTACAACTTGGCCACTACCCTATACCTCTTACATCAACGATTTGGTGGTATAAGTGATATGGAGCTCTATGAATTCCTAAGGTAGGATTGGGAAAGGGTAATTAGGAGGGCCCTTGGTGGCCCTATCCATGTTAACAATAAGTAGTGGTGATATCTCCTTCGGGTTTTTGGGTCTTTTTTGTCATCTATTGTTGATCGGTTGTTCGTGTTTCCTTTTTCTGTTGTTTGTAATGTTTTATCAAATTTCCTTTGGCATTAATTTGGCCTCTTAACTTGGTTTGTAAAGGAAAAAACCCTTGTTATGTTTCTTATCAATAAAGCATGTGTCCAAAAAAGGAGCGATGTTCAATTTGATTCATGTTGACTTGGGGAGAAGAACTAATAGTTGAGCACCTTAACTTCACACCTCTCAAAATCCTATGTGACGATTCTAAATTGCTCCCAATTTTTTATGGTAACTTACTTGACAAAGTCCCCTTTTATAATCAAGTTTTCAAGTCCATATCATCAAATATGACACCACATCAACATGATTTTTGTTGAGGTGTCAAAAATGACCACCCAAAAAGTTAGACCAATAGTTGCGAACTAAGTCATGTTTATTGGTGTCAATGTGGTATGACATGATTTGTTGTTTTTTAGATCTAAAGAATACATTTCATCCAATTATCATGATAATTTTAAGAAACATCCCTTTGAAAAAATATAAAATTCTAGCAAATCTTTCATTTTTTAAAAGAAAAAAATATATTAGAGAATGTTTTCCTTTTCTGATTTTTTTATTACCAATATCTTTTATTGGCTAGAAATTTATAGAAAATCTTGATGAATCTTGGAAATCTTGATGAATCTTGGCGAAAATAGGAAAAGACATTAATTATGATGGTCAATCCTTTAAAAAATTAAATTCTTATAAAAAAAATAAGGGATTGAAGGTAGCAGCGATTGAGTTCTATAAGCCTTAAGGTGTAGTGCTTATGTTTATAATTCTTTAATTCTTTAATATTTTAAATCAAACATTAAATAATTTGAATTCATCCTAAATATTTTTCACAACAACTGATTTTATTTATAAACTAATGTCTGGGTTCTATTTTGGTACCCATTGGCAATATAACCTCATACATCAACACTTAGGGACATCAAATAAGTTTGCATTCTAATTGTCCAAAAATCATAATCAGAACCATCAAACAAGGGAACTTTTAAACTCGATGAACTATCTTGAGCCATGAATGATAAGTATTCCTCAACCAAGATCTACCTAAGGCTGTTAAATTAGACATAGGGAATGAGGATCTGATACCACTTATTGGAATACTAGGATCACTGAGAGGGGGGTGAATCAGTGATACATTAAATTTAAACAAAACTACTTGCTCAATGATAACTTTTTAATTCAACATTATATGTATGTGCAAAATATTATAAAATAAAAAAAACATTATGGTATAAGACAAAGCATAAGACACTTGACACAATGTTTTATAGTGGAAAACCCCTAAGGCTAAAAAACCACTTAAAAATTTTCTTTTTTATTAAGCCTTAATGGAAAATGTTTAGAGCACCCACACTAGGAGCACCAACCCCTTACAAATTAGAAGAACCCACTTCAAGGAGCACCATGTTGGAATTGGTTCCAATTTTTTGTTGGCATTCATGTTTTGTCATTGATGTCAACATATGTTTCTACTATGGCTGAACAGACTGGTTATTACTCTTACTTGGATGACTGGGAGAAGTTTACGGGTACTATACAGATGATTCAGAGTGTATGATGATGAACTATATGTTGGCAAGTTGACTCCCAGGGAGTATATGGCTTATTTTGTGTTGTCATTATGGCAATAAATTCATATGGATTTTTGACAGCAAACTTAGTAATGAAAATTGACTAAGTACATAAGACAATGCAGAACAAAGATACACAGATGATCAGAGCACCAACGCACGTGCGTACGGGCGATTCAGACTAAGCGCCTTCAGAAATAAGTTCTATGATATGTTTTTATGCTTACCCTATACACACATAGTACACAATATCAGTACAGACAAGTTACAGGAAGAACAAGTACATAAGCAGTTCATAATACAAAGTATGGAGCCGACTTCAAGTTTTTTGATTAGCGTGTAAAATTTTGTTATGTAAAGGCTAAGCGCCTATTGTAATAAGTTTGTAACCATGTATTAAACATTATTATAAACATGCTTAAGCCAATTTGTTTGGAAGTGTTGTGTATATTATTTTTGGGCCGACTAAGGTCTTGTTTATAGTCGCGTCTATTCAGGCATAAACATATATATATATATATATATGTATGTATATATATATATGTATATATATGTATATGTATATATATACATATACATATATATACATATATATATATATGTA
>MU228150.1:712422-729877 GCA_018584345.1 Thuja plicata | reverse complement strand
TATATATACATATACATATACATATATATACACACACATATATATATATACACATATATATATATACATATATATATATATATACATATATATATATATATGTATATATATACATATATATATATATATGTATATATATAATGAAAAGATATATTTGAAGTGTCAAAGAAATAATCAGAGCAGAGTAATGTAAAGATGTCAACATGAGACAAAGCCCCTAAAAGAAGATAAGAGTATAAGTGCATAACTGGAACTGATCAGACATCTGTGTCATATACAACAGTTCACTTTTGGATATAGTGCATATCTATTCTCAGGCGGTTGTAGCCTTCTTTCTCATTGAACAGTGAGCTCTTGGACAGTGAGTCCTCGCCCCTAACAGGGTTGTTTGTACAAGACTTCTAATAGGTTCAGGACTTTAACCAGGTCATTGTACTTGCATTTTAAAGACTGCTCCTAATAGGGCAAAGGAACTTTAACAAGTTCATTATAATAGTGTAATATTTGTGGGTACTGATTCCCACCGGGGTTTTCCTCTAATCAAGGTTTCCCCGTAATCATATTAGGTGTTATGTGATCTTATGTTAAGCTTCAAGTGATATATAATTGACTTATGTTTAAAGTGCTGAAATTGAATAAATTAGCTAAACACTGATTCACCCCCCCCCCCCTCTCTGTGTTTCCAACAATTGGTATCAGAGCTCTAGTCCTCTGAGAGAAAGGTTTAACCACTTGAGGAGATCATGGATTCAACAGAAGTCAAACATCTGAAAAAGAATCTTGAAGTGGTCCTTGAAGATCTAGATAGATCTGAGAAAGAAAATGAGGAACTTAAACTAAAATTTGATGGTTCACAAATGCTTATCAAAAAGTTAAGAAAAGATTTGAAAGATTGCTCTACGAATGATTTGGGGAAAATGGTCAAGAAATTGAATGAAGAAAACTTATCTTTAAAGGATAAGATAGAAGAATTGAATGATCAATTAACTGATAACCTAACAGCTATTGAAGAGAAGAACAAAGAAAATAAACAGTTAGATGAAGAACTCATGCAAGCCAATATGAAAATATTGGAATTGGAAAACATTAAGAATAAGATTGAATCTAAATTATCAGGAGCAAAAGACAAGATTAACAAACTTCACACAAGTTCTAATTTAATTCAATCACAACTTTATGCACAAAAACTAAAAGGTGATACCACTGGTATGGGATACAGTCTAGCTCAAATTGAGATCAACTCATTACAAGAAAGAAAGAAAGCTCAAACAGAATCTTTAGAAGAAAAGAAAACTGAGAATCATGAAGAGACTAAAGCAGAACCACCAAAAAATAAGCACAAGGCAGTCAACCATACTTTCTATGCCTGGAACAAGCATGGACACTTGGCAAGAGATTGTAAGAATGTAAGACCCTTCAATGGTTACTGTTACTCCTGCAATAATTTTGGTCATAGCGTTATTCATTGCAGAAAAAATCAAAGAAATCAGCCACAACTGAACCAAAGGAATCAAACTCAATTCAATCAGAGAAATCAACCTCTAAGAAACTTGCAGAACATTACATGTCAGATATGTAATTACAATAGACACACAGCCAAGCAATACAACATGATGAATAAAAACATCAGACCTCCTATCATTTTTCACTCATGTGGTAAAGCTGGACATATCTCAAGGTTTTGCAGATCAAGAACAAAAGGACAAGAGAATCCTAAGAAGTCTTTGTATGAAGAATCAGGAGAAGTCAAGTTTATGGAAGCTAAAGATAACTTAGATAAAATATGGGTTGAAGTAAGAAGGATAATGAAGAGAACAAGGTAGTAGATGCATCCTTAGTGGACGCACCTTCTACTTCTGGATAACTAACCCTCATGGTCTTAGGGGGAGCTATTCTAGCTCTGAACCCCTGCATGGCTGGTATACTCACCTCCGAGTATGCGCCTTTGGATTCATGTCAGTGATAACTAAAGAATGCAGTATTCATTCATGCATTGTTTATACTTCATTTTGAATAAAGTTTGAAAGTCTCAGAAAAAGCACTTACGACATTAAATGCAGAAAAACTTTATATAAATTAGCGGATTGATTTATTACTCTCATTGTTTACATCTAAGATCTTAAAACCTACAGAGAGCACATGAGAACTAAGCATCAAAGTAATCAAAGGTATCGATTTGATCAGTTGGTGAATGATTTACAAATTGAAATGGAACCCTAGCAGTTGTGTCATTTTGAGTTGCCGTGAAACCCTATTTATCTAAGTTCCAAGTAAGTATGGCAACCTCAGTTATATTTGACATTTCTGAAAGGAAGAGATTTGTCTTTAAGAAGCATCCATTCAAATCCATACTAGATGATGTAGAGGGAGCATTTTCCAAGACTTCACTTGGAGTCGTACATGTAGAAGACATTAGCGCGTATATATATTGCAAGAAGGAAATAGTTGGAGACAACAACATTGCATCTCTCATGGGTTCAATGATGAAACCAGACTACTCATTCAAGGATGAATACACGCATCTCACTGATAACCCTATCTTTGAGTATTCCAATGCGCATGAGTTCTATGAGCTAGAATGGGTGAAGATATTACTGAGTAGGATACATGATGACCTATACTGGATTGGTGAGGTTCCTATCTGCATCACTGCTGACCTAATCCATGAATTGACTGGACTTCCTAAGATTGGACCAGTTCTTCCTACTGGAAAGGATGTTAAGAAATAGGTTGAGCAAGCATGCTTATCTAGAAGTGATAGGCACAGTATGACAGTTGATCCTATGAAGGAGGATGATATCAAACTACTCACTATGATACTTGGATACAAGTTTCAGGAAGCAAGTAGACTGAATAGTGTGTCCGCAACAATAGTTCTGGCAGCAATAAGGATAGTGAAAGATAACACTCAGTACAATCTCTATGAACTATTGCGCACACAAATTATTGAGAACATCAAAGCTATTAAGCATGAAAAAAGCAAGATATTTAGGTTTGGCTCTTTGATCATCTACCTGTACTTCCACATTGTTGGTAAAGTTGCAAATCTTTACCTAGATAGAAGTAAACCTACTATGACTCAGATACCACTAAAAGCTACATCAGAGAGTAGTGCAAAAGATACTATGGATATGGATATCAAAACATTCAGGATCAAGATGCAAAAGAGGTTTAGGATACCTGAGAAAATAGTTGAGAAGTACAAAGACACCATATGCTTCATGGTGGAGATTGACTATACTTGCATGGAGGTAGTTGAGCCTAGAACAAAATGGATTCACCCTCTTGGTTATGAAGTTGAAGAAAATGTTTTGGAAGGTTATGCACAAGTCCTATCTGCGTCCAAGGATCCCAATGAACCTAGATGGGGTACTTACAGAGAAAAGACAAATCAAGTTGATTTTGTCTTATACAGTGCTAACAACAAAAGGAAGGCATCAAGGATTACCTCAAATATCCTAAAAGTTCATGGTGTTACACAAGAAGACCTTGACAGAGATAGAGAAGCTAATATAGCCAAAGAACTTGAGAAAACACCTACAGAAGTGAAAACAAAAAAGACTGATGATATGCCTAAAAAGAAAAGGAAGAAATCAAATGTAGACACATCTGCGACATCAACCACCATTGATCTAGAATCCTCTCCACCTTTTGTACCCAGCAAGCTAACTAGAAGGAAGAAGCAAGTTCCTACAAGTCATCCATCCTCAATAACTACAAGGAGCAAGGTAAAGAACACACAAGCCCCTCCTGAGGTAGGATTTAGACCTAGTCTAATTGTTCTAAAGAATAAAATTGTTAATGAAGGAATAATAGAATCTCTCAAGAATGTATATGACAAATATCAAGAGATAGACAAATCAGAGATTCATTCTATGATCATCTCTCACATGATTAAGTTCAAAAGGATAGTATTGGAACTCAAAACTATCATACCAGACAAGGTATGGAACATACTTGATATATTAAAGAGGAAAGAAATTGAAGAGGATATGAGGATAAGAGAAGAAACATTGGATAGTTTTCTCCCGGTGTGCTTGCATGATGAGAAAGTCATTCTATTGGATTTAGTAAAGCCGCACCTAAGAACCAAAACAAGAGTTCTCCATATCATGAATAAGGAATATGATCTGGTTGGTGAAGAGACTCAGAAAGCATTTGAGCGGGTATTTCTGGATAGACATATGTATCCATCAATGACACCTACAACAAAGGTAACTCTAGTTCCTCCCAAACAAGTTACAAAACCAGTGATTTAGAATACACCTAAGACAGGTCCATAGGTTTCAGTGCCCTCAGTTTCAATAACTTATGATACAAAAAAAGATTCAGGGAATACTATAGTGATTGATGATATCAAGATATCCATGACCACTTCTGATAATGATATGGACAAGTTGAAAAAGCATTTGTAAGAACTGAGGAGACAAAGGAGGTATGCACTGATAACACATCTTTACAACAAGATAAAGATCCCTCTAAAGATTCAATGGACTTGAATAAAGAGGAAGCTAATCAAAATAATGAGACACCAGTCATGGAGATCCCAGTAAAAAGTGAATGCATGGACACTAGTCAGAATACTATATTCACACCATCCATTCAACCATCAAACTCATTGCTGTCAAGTTTAACTCCTGACTCAGCAAGTCTGGATGCATGGGGAGAAGAAGACCTAATCAAAATCAGCATCCTAGCCATGGAAAAAGCCAAAGAAAAATAGGTTATGAGAAACCCTCTCTTCTTGGAATCAGTGAACTAGTGCAGGAGCACCTAGGTAAGGCTCTTTGGTAACCTAGGGTTTCTAGAGTTCTTTTGGCTTTTAGTGGTTCTAAAAAAACCACTAGTTGAATAATAGGACTAGAGGTGTCCTAAGGTGTGTGTTAGGTCTTTAGGGAAGGTCTTTTCAAGTTTTTTTGGTCTTTTAGGAAACAAGTGCCAATTTGGACCCTAATTGCCAATGTTGTGGCAATGGTGTAAACTAAGCACATAGGGGTCAAATTTAGAAAAAAAAGTGTTTTAGGACCTAAGAGAGGTACGCATGGTCTACCTAAGTCTATTATGATGTGTTCATGGTCTTAGAACAAAGTTTAGAATGAATTTCCTAAAATTGTGGAAAGTTGTCAAAATTGTCAATTTTGTCATTTGACAATGTTGACAACAATTGTGCAAGAAGAGCATTTTCAATGAAATGGTTATTGTAACTATCTAAAAGCATTGGTTTAGGGATGGGGACAAGTATAAGAGGCCTCCCTTGACCTATAAGCAAGGATGGTGAACATTTTAAAAATACAAGATATTCTATGTGTGCATTTTCAGAGCAAATTCAGTGTGTTTTCTTGTTTTCAGTAGATAGATGGATTAGATCACAATCTACATCCATTGATTAATGTAGGGTAGGTTAATTTGAGATTCTGTGTGGAGTTATTTTGCAAAATTGTAGTGTTTATATTGGTTTTGTTAAATTCTTTGTGTTTTACCCTGTCGCTGGTCTGAACCAGGCAGGTTGGACAAATGGGGTCTTAACTCAACTTGCCACCGTAGATTCTGTACGGTCTCTTGGCATGGGTGAGGAGACTCCATGTAAATTATTTTTATAGAAGGAGGGGCCCAAGAAAGTATTTTTTCTATTTTTTCAATGATGCCCTAGGCGAGCCTGTTGTGCATGGCTAGGGACTGAGAAACATTGCAAGTGATGCAAGGAGGGTTTAATGCATTGGTAGCTTCAATCAGAGCTCATGGAGGGATATAGTAATGTATATAAGACCCCCAATTCGAAGGAGAAGGTTGGAGGAGTTGTTTGGTGGATTGAAAGAACACTTTTGTGTTCAAACTGTCAAGAAGCCATAAAACCCTGATTTCTAGGCATGATAGTAGGAAGGGTTGTACAGACAACTTGAGGATTGGAGAACTTGAAAATATCAAAGTTCTTGATAAAGGGTGTCTGAATCCCAAACCCTTTTGGAGGCTTGTGTGAGAAAATTTCAAGTTATCTTCAAATTGGCAAGAAAAAGGCCTAATTGGCTTGTAGCCCTATTTGGGGTAAGAAAGGTGCATTGTGAAGCACTTGATTGTTATGTGTTTGTGCATGGTGTATGCAGGGGTTAAAATTGAATCAATGGACTTCTTGATGACTTATCCTTCCATGGGGCTAAGTCCTAAGAGGAATTGAGACAATTCTTGGAGATTGAGACTAGGAAAGACCTAGTTAAATTGTGATGCAAAATGGAGTAGTTTTGATCGGTACTATTGGTGTACACTAGGCGAAAGGTTAGGATCTTGTGTCAAGATACCTAAGGAGAGTAGGGTTGAGAATAGAACCCTAATAGGTCAATGAATTGGCCTAAGGAGATCCTAGAGGATAAATAGGGTAAAGAGAAAGCCTAGGTGTGTTACATCATAAACATTCTGAATGACCTAGTACCTGCGGACAAGAAAGTAGCCAAAATTCAGTTAGTTGATGATGTAGACAACATACTAATAAGCTTCAAAGCACATTTTACAAGCTTTGTAGACTTAGCTACCAGAATTGCAGAAGATGAGTACAAAAAGGAAAGATTGAATGAACTAGTAAAGAATTTTTCCTTAGATTTAAAGTCATTGAAGATTGGTCAGACAATGTTGAAAGAGTTGGCATAAAAAGGCAGAAAGGTTATAGCAAATTGCATGGACATAGGAAAACTCACCTCTAAACATATAAAAAAGATAGAAGAGGCAGATATATTGGTTGATAACATAAGACACTCAGTTGAAACATCATCCCAAGATATAAACATCTGCAACAATATCTATCAAGGTCAGATAGACAAGATAGAAAAAGCTAAAATGGAGATCAGTAAGATAAGGATCAGGCAGACTCAGTTGAGAAATGCACTTGCGCCCTCCTTAGTAGTTATCAATGAGAACATTAAATAGATTGATGCAACCATTGCTACCTATGATCAAGGACCCATCATGGATTTGACAAAGATGGAAAAAATCACATATGCTTTATGCGCCCATCTCTAAACAATTGATGCACTAAAGGCATTCTGGCAGCAAGAGATGAAGAATCTGTAGATAGCCTATCCAGATATATACATGGAGTAAGTATTTAGAGACTTACAATTTTGACACCTTTGTCATTAATGTTAAAGGGGGATTAATGTATGTATGAGAAGTGTAGAAATATATAGTATATGTTAAAAGAAGAAAATATGCAGTTTTTTATGTTAGTCAATTTTGAGTAACTTAGCCACATTCCTTTGTTGCCATTAATGAAAAAGGGGGAGATTGTTGGCAAGTTGACTCCCAAGGAGTATATGGCTTATTTTGTGTTTTCATTATGGAAACAAAGTCATATGGAGTTTTGACAACAAACTTAGTAATGAAAATTGACTAAGCACAGAAGACAATACAGAACATAGATACACAGATGATCAGAGCACCAGCGCACGTGCATACGGGCGATCCAGACTAAGCGCCTTCATAAATAAGTTCTATGATATGTTTTTATGCTTATTCTATACACGCATAGAACAGAATATCGGTACAGACAAGTTATAGGAAGAACAAGTACATTAGCAGTTCAGAATACAGAGTATGGAGCCGACTTCAGGTTTTTTGATTAGCATGTAAAATTTTGTTATGTAAAGGCTAAGCACCTATTGTAATAAGTTTGTAACCATGTATTAAACATTATTGTAAACACGCTTAAGCCAATTTGTTTGGAAGCGTTGTGTATATTGTTTTTGGGCTGACTAAGGTCTTGTTTATAGTCGCGTCTATTCAGGCATATATATATATATATATATATATATGTAATGAAAAGATATATTTGAAGTGTCGAAGAAATAAGTAGAGCATAGAAATGTAAAGATGTCAACATGAGATAGAGCCCCTAAAAGAAGATAAGAGTATAAGCGCATAACTGGAACTGATCAGACATCTATGTCATATACAACAGTTCAATTTTGGATATAGTGCATATCTATTCTCAGGAGGTTGTAGCCTTCTTTCTCATTGAGCAGTGAGCTCTTGGACAGTGAGTCCTCACCCCTAACAGGGTTATTTGTAAAAGACTCCTAACAGGGTCAGGCCTTTAACCAGGTCATTGTACTTGCATTGTAAAGACTGCTCCTAGCAGGGCAAAGGAACTTTAACAGGTTCATTATACTAGTGCAATATTTGTGGGTACTAATTCCCATCGTGGTTTCCTCTAATCAAGGTTTCCCCGTAATCATATTATGTGTTATGTGATCTTATGTTAAGATTCAAGTGATATATAATTGATTTATGTTTAAAGTGTTGAAATTGAATAAATTAGCTAAACACTGATTCACCCCCACCTCTCAGTATTTCCAACACTATAATTGATTGAATGTTTGAAGATGAAAAAGTTGATGATCATCGAGCTGCAGGAAGTAAATGAAAGACATTAAATCAATTAATGTATTGTATTGTCATTGATGTCAACTTGATATGGTATGATTGATCACACACATATTGTGACAACACTTAAAGATATGAAGAGACAAAGCATTTGTTGTTGGTAATCATACACCAAGTGACAGTAAACCCCGACGGATAGTGAACCTTGAGCACAGTGTTAATCGATGAATGGTGTTACCCGAGAAAGTGATACCCGAGCAAGAATTACTAAGCTAACTATAATTATCAATGAACAGAACTGAAGTGGACGCCCAATATATCTGAAATAGTCACTGAGCATAACTAAAGTGTTGACCAAAGGGAACTGAAGTTAGGAAAAGAAAAAACAACTTAGCTGGCTGGAGCTAAAGATGGAGTTAACTGATTGTTTACTTTGTTTTCATTGATCAGTTAAAAGCTAAATATAAGAAGGAGATTTAAAGCATGTTTTATTCCAAAAAAAAGGAGAGATTTGCAGAATAAAACTAAAGCAATCATGGAAAGCTTTGCGGATCAAGAAGTGATCAACGAAGAAAAAAAAAAGGACAAGAAATGGTGAAATCATGTCTATATAAAGAGACAAGTAATTAATAATGAAAAGAGAGGAATGCTGAAGAGAATTCTGGTGAAGATAGAAGTCTTTATACAGATCTGATCATACAAGCGAAAGAACAGAGCTAAGATTTCTGTAGACACCGAGCAACATAGAAGAAACAACATCCACTGAGAAGAAATAAGTGGAGCAAAGGAATTGAAGAGAACATTGATCAAAATATGTGTTATAATCTTACAATAGATTTGAACATATGCAAAGATTAAGTTGTATTTATGAATAGATCATATACTGATTCAAAAAATCTCTTAACAGAGTGGGATTTAACCATCCTTTATATATTGAGATACATCCCAAGGAGTATCAAAAGGTTTTCATGTTGACAACATAGTGAATGCTAGGTCAAGTGATAAACTGTTAGTTTTAAATCCTCTAACAAGGTCGCACTTAACAGTGTGTTTCTAACCTTTAATAGGGTTGTCTCTTCACTGAGCTCACTTCAGAAGAGTGATAATTTTGGGTTACTGGTCCCAAGTGGTTTTTCCCTTAACAGGGTTTCCACATTAAAATCCATGTGTCAAATGTGTATATGGTTCATTGCTTTGATGTTTTTATTTACACATTACTAAAATAGGATTGATCGGTAAACACCAAGTTATTTACTATATTTCGGTAAAGGTTTAGAAAGGATAGACTGCTATTCGGTAAAGCTTAAGGAAAGGATAAAAAGTATAAACACCGAGCAGTATATACATGTTAGATTCACACAAGGCATACATATTATAGGACTGAAGATAAATAGAGGTTTTATATATGTGATATAAGTTTTGGATGAATTATTGGATGAATTTTTGAGGCCACTGATTCACCCCCCTCCTCTTAGTTATTCTAACAATTGGTATCAAAGATTGTGTGCTTGAAAGGAAGGTTTAATGGCCTAAGATAAAGATCACAAGATGAGAAAATGGGATGTGCCTAAGTTGAACAAGGACAACTATGCATCATGGAAAAATAGGACAAGACTCCACCTATCAGGTATTGGAAATGATGTCACACAGTATTTGGGTACTGAATATGTGTTACCTACTGGATCTCTGACAATTGATCAATTAAGAGAGAAACATGAACACAACTCTATGATGATAGAACTTGCTTCCTTACTCTCTGATGCTGAATTTGAAGATGTCAAATCATGCACCACTGCAAAGAAAATGTGGGACAAACTCAAGCTAGTACATGGAGGAGATACAAATGTGCTAAGGGCTAAAGCATAAAGCCTAAGAGGAAAGTTTGATGACCTAAGAATGAAAGAAGGAGATAACATCACTCAGTATAGTAGAAGAATCAAAGAGGTTGTTAATGCTATCCGAGGAGTAGGAGGTGTACTTGAAGAAGAAATAGTGGTAAGTAAAATTCTAAGACCTTTACTGCATGTTTATGCTATTAGAGTATATGCAATACAAGAAATGAGAGCAGTAGCAAATAAAAATGTTACTCTTGATAGTTTGATTGGTAGACTTATTTCATTCAAGATGAATAACTTTGACAATAGTGTCTTACCATCTATTGAGTCTGCATTCAAGTCTTCTCTGAAAGTAAGTAAATCAAGTCATAAAAACATTATGAGAAATGATAGTGAAAGTGATAGTGATGAACAAGAACTTGATGAAATTGAAGCACTAATGGCTAGAAGATTGCAGAGAGGCAAAGGTAGATACAAAGGTAAATTACCATTGGTATGTTTTTATTGTAAAGAGATTGGACACTTTGCTACTAGATGTCCTAACAAGATAAAAGAGGACAAAAAATATGACAAATCTTATGAAAAGAAGTTTGATAGAGGTGATGACCGAGATTACTGAAGCAATCAACAATCTGACAGAAGAGATAACCGAGACTACAAGGACAAAGAAAAGAAAGCTTGTTACCTGGCTGAGAACAAAGATGAAAACACTGACACTGAATCTGATGAAGATATTGAGGTGGTATTTTTTTCTATGAAGGATGATTCAGACGAAGAAGAAAGGCAAGTTGAAACTGCACTCATATCTAAGGTTAGTAAAAATGATGTTTGGATTATTGATAGTGTTTGTACTCACCACATGAATGGAGATAAAGAAAAATTGGAAACTTTTGAATATTATAATGGTGGATCAGTAAGAATGGGTAATGACTCACCTTGTCCAATTGAAGATAAAGGAACCATAACGTTGAATAATCTGATCAGATGTGAAAATGCATATTGGGTGAAAGGACTTAAGTATAATCTATTGAGTGTTTCACAACTGAATAACATAGGTTACCGAGTTGCATTTGAGAACAAAAAGGAAAAGATCTTTAATGAATCAGGAAGGTTGATCGATACTGGTGAACAAACAAAAGGTAACCAATTCTATCTTGATGATATTAACACCACTTGTTTATTGGCTAGAAATGACGACATATGGTTGTGGCATAAAAGGTTATGTCATGTGAATTTTGATAACATGGTTAGGATAAGAAATAAAAGGAAAGTAAGAGGCTTACCAAGCATGTCAAAGCCTCACCATGTCATGTGTAAGAATTGTCAAAAAGGTAAAATGACAAAGTCTAGTTTCAAGAGAAAGACCTACACATCTAATGCTATTATGTTCTTAAAAGAGAAATCAGAAGCATTTACGATGTTCAAATGGTATAAAGCCATTGTTGAAAAAAAAAGTGGAAAGGAACTAAAATGCCTAAGATCAGATAGAGGAGGAGAATTTATATCTGATGAATTTACTAACTTTTGTAATGAGAATGGAATTCAAAGACATGTTTCTGCACCGAGAACACCATAGAAAAATGGGATTGTTGAAAGAAGGAATAGATAAATTGTTGATTGTCCCAGAACATTGATGATTGAGAAAGGCATCAAACAAATATTTTGGAGAGAAGCTATTAGTACTGCTGTCTACACACTGAACATAGTTCAATTGAATAAAGACACCAATAAGACACCTTATGAGCTATGGTATGGATACACATTTAATGTAAGTTACTTTAGAATTTTTGGAAGTCAATGTTATATATTAAAAGATGATAGAAATGGAAATATTGAATCCAAAGGTGATGAAGGAATCTTTCTAGATTATTCTACCAAAAGCAAAGCTTATAAATGTCTTAAAAAATCCTCTAACAAAATCATTGAAAGTGCAAATGTCAAAGTAGATGAATTTGCTGAGAAAAATGATGAGGAAAGCATGAAAGAGCCAAAAAAATACAATAGGTTTGTCTACAGTGAAGAACCTGACACTCTTCCTGAGCAACAGTGTATCACTATCAAGCGACAAAACAATGTACTCAAGCATCAGGCTGCAAATATAAAAAATTAGGAGACTACTCACAATGATGTACCGAGTGATGAAGATCAAATGAAGGTCGAGATAATGATCAGAATGATGTACAGATATCTGAACCTATACTTGCCAAGTATGTCAGAAGACACCATCCGCATAACCATATCATAGGAGACAAAAGAGCTGGAATGAGAACGAGAAGTAAGTCATTGAACACTAGATGTTTGATGTGTGATTTTGAGCCTAAATCTGTTAATATTGCAATTGAGAATCGGGAATGGGTTAGTGCAATGAATGAAGAGATTGAGTAGATAGAGAAGAATAAGACATGGACATTAGTACCTAGACTGAGTGACAAGAATCTCATTGGTACCAAATGAATATTTAGAAACAAACTGAATGAGAATGGAGAAGTCACAAGGAACAAAGAAAGATTAGTATGCAAAGGGTATGCACAAGAAGAAGGTATTGAATATCGAGAAACCTTTGAACCCGTCGCTAGAATAGAAGGAGTAATAATTCTACTTGCTTATGCTGCATTGAAAGGATTCAAGGTATACCAAATGGATGTCAAATCTGCATTTCTAAATGGAATATTGGAAGAAGAGGTATACATTGAACAACCATAAGGGTTTGTTGATCCTAACAAGAGTAACATGATATGTAGACTACACAAAGCCTTGTATGGATTGAAACAAGCACCAAGAGCATGGTATGAAATACTTCACTCCTATCTCATAAGCAGTGGATTTGTAAGAACAAGTGAAACCAATAATCTATATTTAAAAGAAGATATTGATGATAATATTATGATTGCTAAAATATTTGTTGATGATATCATATTTGGAGGTAATGAAATGTTATGCAAATCATTTACTGATGAACTGAGCAAAGAGTTTGAGATGACAATGTTTGGAGAGATCAAATTCTTTCTTGGTCTATAGATTTTTCAATAGGATAAAGGCATCTACATCACACAATCCAAATACATCAAAGAAGTGCTGAAGATATTCAAGATGGAAGATTCCAAACCAGTTGGAAAACTTATGGAAACCGGATGCAAGCTGACAAAAGAAGACAAGTCAACCGTAAATCAAACCTTATATAGATTAATGATTGGAAAACTAATGTATGTTGTACATACTAGACCAGATATAACACATGGAGTTGGAATAGTTACAAGATTCTCTACTAATCCCAAGGAATCACACATGACTGTTGTCAAAAGAAATATGAGATATCTAAAGAATACTAAGGACTATGGTCTCTAGTATAATAAAGAAGGCAAATTTGAGCTTCAAGTCTATACGTATGCTGATTGGGCTGTTTCTTGGGCTGGAAACATAGATGACATAAAGAGTACAATAGGAGGAGCATTCTTTATGGGTGAAAAACTTGTCAAATGGATAAGAAAAAAACAAGGATGCATCTCACAATCTACTATAGAAGCAAAATATGTGGCTGCTGCTGCAAATTTCTCTAACATTGCATGGATCAAGCAATTACTGGAAGGTATGAATATGAAAATTATTGATCCAGTAATTAGCTATTGTGATAATACAAGTGCTATCGACATTTCAAAGAACCCTGTCATGCATGCTAAGACAAAGCATATTGCTATCAAGTATCATTACTTGAGGGAAAAAGTAAAAGAGAAAGAAGTGATACTAGAATATGTGCAATCCAAAGAATAGTTAGCAGACATATTCACAAAGCCATTTCCAAAAGATACATTTGAGTACCTGAGGAAGAGACTAGGGGTCACACCCTTGTCTACTAGTCACTAAGATGACTAGGAGGCTACATCAGCCTACACATTATCAGAAGATCATTCATGTTGATGCAAGCAAAGAGATGGACTGCAAAGATATAATAGTACACAACAAGGTACTTATCTACACCAAACACCAGATTTATTATTGGCTAATACAAAGCTATATTGCTGATGGAAAGGAAATTCAAGGAATATATTATGGAAATATATATTATATGTTTGGCATTGTTGTCAAAGGGAGAGATGAACTAAATGAATATATCCATATGAAATATCCAGAGATGAGGGAGAGAGATATTCAAATATGGAATATCATGATCATCCAAAGGGAGAGAAAATAAATATCCATCAGGGAAAGGAATAGTCAAAGGGAGAGAAAAGTTTAGAAAAAGGAGTTTCTACAAAGGGGGAGAAAGATTAAAAGAAAAAATCATCCATCTAAGGGAGCGACAGAATTGGGAGTTGCTACATCTATCCAGTTAAGGGAATAAAGAATGAATAAAGTACTCTACAAGAAACAAATTTAAGCAAGAAGAGCTTACCGAGAGTCAGATATTTTAATTGGTTATAGAACAATAAGTTTGGGAAAGATTGATGAACTACAACTGATACATTTCATATTGTGTTAGTAGTATGTTTCCATCAATGCCAAAGGGAGAGATTGATGTACTATAACTAATTGAATGTTTGAAGGTGACAAAGTTGATGATCACTGAGCTACAAGAAGTAAATGCAAGACAAATTAGTTAATGTATTTTATTGTCATTTATGTCAACTTGATATGGTATGATTGCTCATACACATATTGTAACAACACTTAAAGATATGAAGAGACAAATTATTTGTTGTTGGTAATCATACACCGAGTGACAGTAAACCCCGACAGATAGTGAACCTCGAGCACAAAAGTTCACAGTGTTAACCGATAGATGGTGTTACCCGAGAAAGTGATACCCAAGAAAGCATTATCGAGCTAACTGCAATTGTCAACGAACATAACTAAAATGGATGCCCGATCTATCTGCAATAGGCACCGAGTACAACTGAAGTGTTGACCGACGGGAACTAAAGCTAGGAAACAAAAAACAACTTAGCTGGCAGGAGCTAAAGATATAATTAACTGATTTTTTACTTTGTTTTCATCGATCAGTTAAAAGATAAAGATAAGAAGGAGATTTAAAGCATGTTTTATTCTAGAAAAAAGGTGAGATTTGCGGAATAAAACTAAAGCAAGCATGGTGAGTTTTACGGATCAAGAAGTGATCAATGAAGAAAATAAGAAGGACAAGAAATGGTGAAATCATGTCTATATAAAGAGAAAAGTAATTCATAATGAAAAGAGAGGAATGCTGAAGAGAATTTTGGTGAAGATAGAAGTCTTCATACAGATCTGTTCATACAAGCTAAAGAACGGAGCTAAGATTTCTGCAGACACTGAGCAATAGAGAAGCAACAACATTCACCGAGCAGAAAGAAGTGGAGCAAAGGAATTGAAGATAACATTGATCAGAAGAGGTATTATGATCTTACAATAGATCTAAAAATCTACAAAGATTAATTTTTATTTATGAACAGATCATATACTAATTCAGTTTAAACATTGATTCAGAAAATCTCTTAACAGAGCGGGATTTAACCATCCTTTATATATTGAGATACATCCCAAGGATTATCAAAAGGTTTTTATGTTGACAACATAGTGAATGCCAGGTCAAGAGATAAACTGTTAGTTTTAAATCCTCTAGCAAGGTCGCACTTAATAGTGTGTTTGTAACCTTTAACGGGGTTGGCTCTTCACCGAGCTCACTTCAGAAGAGTGAAAATTCTGGGTTACCGACCCCAAGTCATTTTTCCCTTAACAAGGTTTCCATGTTAAAAATACATGTGTCAATGTGTATATGGTTCATTGCTTTGATGTTTTGCTTTACACATTACTAAAATAGGATTGATCGGTAAACACCAAGTTATTTATTATATTTCGGTAAAGGTTTAGAAAAGATAAAATACTATTCAATAAAGCTTAAGGAAAGGATAAAAAGTATAA
Source organism: Thuja plicata (assembly GCA_018584345.1). Classification (NCBI taxonomy): domain Eukaryota; kingdom Viridiplantae; phylum Streptophyta; class Pinopsida; order Cupressales; family Cupressaceae; genus Thuja; species Thuja plicata. The sequence continues at coordinate 713,780 of MU228150.1, read as the reverse complement.
ACACCGAGTAGTATATACATGTTAGATTCACACAAGGCATACATCTTGTAGGACTCATGATAACTAGAGGTTTTATATATGTGATATAAGTTTTGGATGAATTATTGGATTAATTTTTGAGGCCACTGATTCACCCCCTCCCCCTCTCAGTTATTCTAACATACAAAAATAGGGATGTGTTGTGATCTTATGTCTAAGATCGCATGTGTTAAAATGGCATATTGAATAAGCTATAGATGTTTTACTGAAGACTTGATACTGGTCCGTGACAGAGAAGTGTGACAGAGTTAGTCTTTGTTTTAAGGATAACTTGCGTGCAACATGGATTTTAGTTATGTGAGCTTGAGGGATGATAGAAGAAATATTGAGGAATGTTTTCTATGTTTTGTGAGTCATAGGGCTCTTGGTGACATCAGATGTGGTGTGTGATCTGGAGGAGACCTATTTGGGGCCGACTTTGGAGATGAAGCATGTATTGTGATTTGCGAGAGTGGATTACGGATCTTGCATTATATTTGATGAATTGAATTTTATATTTACTTGTTATATAGGTACCGTGTGTATCTTAGAAAGGGGTTATGTAATCATTTTTTCATTGGGGAAGCTTAATTGGCTGACATAATTGATTATTATAATAGGGTATATAGGAGAGATCTTTTCTTATTGAAAGGAGGTGAGTGCGAGAAGAGAAAGATTTTTTGAGGAAGTTGTGAGCTTGTGTCTGCTAGATGTAGAGTAGAAATTGTGATTGTGACACTTCATTGAAATTGATCAAATAAAGACAGTTTCTATTAGAAAGTTCACTGGATTGTATATCTCTATACATTTATAAGTCAGACAGTGAGTCCTGAATGTTGAGATTGAAGAATATCAATCTACCCAAGAAACCCTGCATGCATAGCTATTACAAACAGAATGAAACAGACAGAAGAGAGAAGGATCCAGAAAGCTATGGCGGCCGATAGGCCAGAGACTGCAAATGCATGTTGACAGAAATTATGTTCTATATTCAACAATGAAATGATTTACAAACTCCTTATGAAATGAAAGCCGGTCAATCCTTATAAAGGATACCGAAACCCTAAAAGGGAAACTAACTCAGAAAAGGAAACTTTCCTAAGTCTAACTTAAGCACTAAAGAGTAATTACTAAAGATTACTCTAACACCCCCCCTTAAGTGTAACTTAGGGAGAAGAAAAACTGCTAAACTACTGCAGAAAGAAGGAAAGATGGGTCCCGGCAACTAGGCCTGATCAGGTACCCAAAACATAAAGCAAAAGGATGTCCCAGAGAAAGGAACAAGAAGAGAGCAAGAAGCTCCTCCGAAGCATGTCTGAAAACTCTGTCAGAAGATACTG
>MU228150.1:701401-712396 GCA_018584345.1 Thuja plicata | reverse complement strand
CAGGTAGAGAAGACAAGTGTCTGAAGAGCTGATCAATCGAAGAGGTGACCTCCAAAAGTAGGAATGAATGAGTGTCTATATAGTAGATGATCCATCTCACCGAAATGCATAGGTGCCTAGCCACTGCATCCGCCTAGCCACTGCATCCGCCTAGTACATAGGAACAAGAAATGAATACGTAGATCACTCAACCGAACCAAGGAAGAAATAGAACCAACAGGTGAACCCCCCCATAATGCTGAACTAGGAGAGGTGACAGGAACACTGAAATGCAGTACCAGAAACAGCTGCAGAAGAAGAATTAGGAACACCAACAGTGCAACAGAAGCACACACACAGGATAAAGGGCAGTGTCACAGACACATTCTATATGGGCTAATGTCGTGGAAGGTACGCTCACTTGACAAGAGTGGATGCGCCTAAGGCATATGCATCATAATCCCCCCATGGCACTTTATAATAGAGTGCGAGTACAAAGACTGAACCAGGTGTGCAAGATCCCAAAAAAGCAGAAGAAGGCACTTTATCTCAGTGCGTTTACAGAACAAAGATACATCAGAAAGAGCATGCAAGCTCAGAAGTCAGAAAGAAGAATGAACTATGAACTCAGAGGAAGAGATCCCCGAACCTGTAGAACCAAGCACACCACCAGAGGGCATAAACTGCATAACTCAGAGGAGTGAAAACCCAAAGAAGAATCTGAAAGAAATACCTTTTCCACTGAATAGTACACAGAATCAGCTTTCCGACGATATCTCGTTTGCCAAAAAAGGAGTCCGGATGAGCCAGATATGACTCCCGGAAGGCAAAACAAGACATCGGACTTCAACAGCAAAAATCACTGTCAAAATGGTGGAACCAAAAATCACAACCTCCACCATCGGAAAGTGCTCGGAAAGAGCTTTCTAACGGTATATGGAAGTCGCAAAAATACCCCCGTATGCTCCCTATAGAGCGAGAAACGTCCAGGTACCCCCAAAAAGCCCTAAAAGGCTTACAAATGGCCCCCAGGGGCTAAAAAAATAGGCCCCCGGGAGCATGGCGCGCTCCGGGGGCTGGGCCGTAGCCCCTGGTTAGTCATATGACCAACCGCCAAACAGTTAAGCCCGCGGGTGCAAATCAAAACCGCGCCACCGGGCGGAGCGGAGACCGCCGGTGGAGCTGTAGCGGAGCGGCGCATTGTGTGACCGGGCGGCGGGTTCTGTGACTGGGCGGTGGGAGTGCCGGAGGAGGGCTGAGCGCAGATGTGCTGAGATTGGCGGCGGGAACCAGCATGGGCGGCGGGGGCCACTGTGGGCGGCAGGGGCCGCGGATGGGCTGGGTGGGCGGCCGGCCACCGACCGGCTGCGGTGGCGCCCAAATAAAAAATGCACAGCTCGCGTTATTTAAACACATTAAAACCTAAAAAATAAGGTTTTTTTTACATTTTTTTTCCTCGAACCACGTGCCGTATGGCCCTTGAAGGCCCAAAAAAATTCTCCAGTGGCCCCGGTGACCAAAATGGTCGAAATTTTATATGATTTCGACTCTCCCGGGCCTTCTGGACGCAATGGTGGAGTCCTTTTCGGCTCAAACAGATTTGAAAAATAAAGACCCCCCCAGAACCAAAGACAAAAGCGGGAAAAGCTTCTGAAAGCTTCAAACCCTCACTGCTTCAACAGAGAATGAACAGCCGGATGCAGGAGAGCTCTGATACCATGTTGAGATTGAAGAATATCAATCTACCCAAGAAACCCTACATGCATAGCTATTACAAATAGAATGAAACAGACAGAAGAGAGAAGGATCCAGAAAGCTATGGCGGCCGATAGGCCAGAGACTGCAAATGCATGTTGACAGAAATTATGTTCTATATTCAACAATGAAATGATTTACAAACTCCTTATGAAATGAAAGCCGGTCAATCCTTATAAGGATACCGAAACCCTAAAAGGGAAACTAACTCAGAAAAGGAAACTTTCCTAAGTCTAACTTAAGCACTAAAGAGTAATTACTAAAGATTACTCTAACACTGAAGGTGGATTTAACCTTATTTAGGCAGTGTGCCTGGGCAGTGAGCTTACTGTTACTCTTGACTCCTAACAGGGTCTATCCTCTAACAAGGACTATGTACTCTAATGCATCAATAAGCTCCTAACAAGGCTAAATATTTTAACATGGATACTATACTCTCTTAGTACATTATTTGTGGGTGCTAATTCGCACTGGGGTTTTACCTTTAACAAGGTTTCCTCGACAACAAAGGATTGTGTTATGGTTTTTGTATTTACTGTGTTATCATTTGGATTAAAGTTTTGGTTTATAAAGTTTAATGTTTAATAATCTATCTCACAACTGATTCACCACCCCTCTCAGTTGTTTTGGTGGAATTTTATTCCTAACAATTGGTATCAGAGCTACTGGTCGTTAGAGAGAAAGCTTAACAACTTAAGGTGATCCTGAAAGATGGAATTCTATAGGAAGGATAGTCCAAAGTTTGATCTTGAGAACTTTATTAGTTGAAAGAACAAGATGAGAAAACATTTTCTATGCTTGGGAATCGACTACTGGATGATTACAAAGAAGGATGTATAGATGAAGGGTGAGGATGAACTGGATAAAGCTACTGATGAAGAAAAGAACATATTATCATATAATATGGTTGCAAGCAAAGCATTAATTAGTGCACTTTCTGAAGGTGAATTCATAGAGGTAAAAGATTTAGATTCTGCAGATGAAATTTTAACCAGATTAGAAGCATTGTATGAAGGAGACAATTTTACAAAGTAGGCAAAGTTGCAAAACTGGAAGGCAAAGATGGAAATGTTGAAAATGAGAGATGATGAGAATATTAGAGCATATGCACAGAGAGTTACTGAAGTTGTTATTGACATCAGAAACTCTGGAGGAACTTACAGTGAGGAAGAGGTGATTGTGAAAATTCTCAGATCCTTGCCACCTATATACAAAACTAAAGTGCAAGAAATAGAAGAAATCATACCTTTGACAATGAACTTCAACAGAGAGATGTTGATTGAAAAGTTAACTACCTTTGAGGCCGCAGAGCTAGGAGATTCTCTACCGAAGACTGAATCAACATTCAAGGCAACAGTGCATGGAAACAAAAGGACCTTATCAATTCTAGCAAGCACTAGCATAAGTAATCTAAAAGAAGAGCTTGGAAATTATGCTAATGAATGGGAGAAGATAGAGGAAGAAGAAAGAAAGTTAGATGAAATTGTTGCCCTGGTTGCAAGAAGAGAAAAGAGAGGTAAAGGTAAGTTTGAACGCAAGCTACCTCTAAAATGTTTTTCATGCAATAAGATAGGTCATTTTGCATCGAGATGTGCTACAAGGGTTCTTAAACATAAACCTTAGTTTTATAGACCTGATTATTCAAAGGATAAATATTGTTACTATTCTAGTGAAGGTGTTTCTGATGATGATACTATTGATTATGATAAGATTGGATTTATTTCTATTAAAGATGATGAACCTATTCATGAAGAAAAAGCCTTAGTATTTCATGTTGAAAAGAAATCTGAATGGATCATATATAGTGGATGTTCACATAACATGACTGGTGATAGAAATAAGTTTGTTAACCTGAGTAAGTATGATGGTGGTGTAGTAATATTTGGTGATAATACTCCAAAGCTTGTCATTGGAGTGGGATCTATTTATCTAGATGGAAATATTAATACTGACAATGTATTGCTTGTTGATGGACTTAAGCATAATTTGCTAAGTGTTGGATAGCTTGTAGACAAGGGTTATCAAGTGAAGTTCATTGATGGGAAATGTTCTATCAGAAGTAAGAAATGAGACTTAATCACATGTGGTACTAAATAAAGAGGTAATGTATTTGAATTGAATACATCTAAGGCTTCATGTTTTATTGCAAAGATTGATGACAGTTGGTTATGGCACAAAAGATTATGTCATGTGAACTTTGATATATTGTAAAAGCATGTATGACTAATGTTGTTAGAGATCTACCGAAGATTGTGAAACCATCTAACACCATGTGTAGAGAGTGCGTAATGGGAAAATAGACTCGAATTAGTTTTTCAAAGCAAATATTATTTAGCTAAAGGGAAGTTGGATCTGGTGCACACAGATCTGTGTGTTCCTACAAGAACAAGATCTTATTGTGGTGAAAGGTATTTCATACTTTTTGTTGATGAATTTTCTATAATGATGTATTATAGAAAAATTTGAGGCCTTTGAAAAGTTTAAAATCTTTAAAGCTAAAGTTGAGAATGGGTCTGGATTGAAGATAAAATGTTTGAGATCATATAGTGATGCAAAGGGTTTGGGTACTCTAGTATTTTCTTCACTCAAAATGCTTCTTTCTCCATCCTAACCATCCAATGGTTACCTCTTTTTGGATTCTCCTCCAATTAGGATCTCCAAGACCCTCCCTATTGACTTCTCCTCCAAGGTATAGTTGACCTTTGGGAGATTCCAAAGTTTCTAGGCTTAACTAGTCCAACTAGTTCCCCAAATGCCTAGTCTTCTTCACTAGATTTCCTCCTAGAATTCCAAACCACTGCTTAGGATCTTCCCATACATTAATTTAGAATCTTATCTGTCTTCTTGGCCCATCAAAGGTCATTCTAAACCCTTTCCCGCACTTCTAGATTTATTACCAATCCAATTGGTCTCAATTTCACTAGGAGGCCTAATTCCCTAATTCCTAGTAGGTCTAAATTTACTAGTTTTGGCCTATTGCTCCCAAATTCTCCAAATGACTGCACAAAATACCTTGAAAATATTCAAGGTATCTATGAACACTATCAGAATCCAAATTCTTGACTTCTGGATGCACCCATAACCCTAGTTTCCACCAGGCCCTAGTTTTTAGCCTATTATTTAGGCCTCTGGACCAGTTAGCATAAACAATTATCAAATCGGTCTCCAAACTTTGATTCACCTCCTTCCACATTTCAATCCTTTTAGGAGACTATCTAGGGCATCTAAAAATTCCACTAAGTCTTTTCCCAAAGTTCATGGGAGCTCGAACCAAATCTTTCTTCACCCTATCCTGGCTCACCTGTATTCAATAGTCAGCCATACGGCTTCCCATTTGGTCTAGGAAATCCATTGAAACCACAAAAATGGAAACAAAAACCCTATCTATAGAATCTAACCCTACTTCCCCCATGGTTTCAGCCAAATCCACCAGTGGGTTCTTAGGTTAGAGCCATTTCTAACTAAACAACACTGTAATGTCACTTGCAGACCAGTGACCTTCAAAATTCTCTAACTTTACACTACAAGAACTTGAAAACAAACTATATATTGCATATGAAAGATAATTGAATTCACTACACCCCTATGGGGTCCGATCTTCTATGCCAACCCATACACATCCATACAGTAGCAAGAAAACAATGCAGATTACAAGAATGCAGTTACAGTCATCCACACAGAAGTACCAAAAAAAAATGTTGCAATCCAAGATTTCATTAACCATATCAAATCATCAAATCCATGCTCATATACCGAGCATGGGTAGTTACAACTGCTCTAACATCATTTTGTCTATTTTTTGCAAAAGTTGCTCGAGCAACTTTTCAAAGATGCTAGCAACTTTTTACTTTTTGAGCATTTTGACTCTTTTTGTCAACTTGATGGGTGAGTTTGACTTTCATGACCCTGCTAGGAATAGGATCAATGAGAGGGGGGGGGGTGAATCAGTGATCTATCAATTAATACTTTTTCTTATTATCTGAATCTTTACTTAAATGCTTATGTACTCAACTTGAATATCAATGCAAGTAAGATAAATATACACAACACATAACACCATATATGATTACGGGGAAAACCAATGTAGGTGAAAACCACGGTGGGAATTAGTACCCACAAATATTCTGTACTATTGTCTTATGATCCTTGTTAGAAGATCCTTAACCCTGTTAGGAGTTGTCTTTACAATACATGAAGTACAATGACCTTGTTAAGGGTCGGACCCTGTTAGGAGTCTTTTACAATAACCCTGTTAGGGGTGGTGGACTCACTGTCCAAGAGCACACTGCTCAAGTGGTGAAGGCTACAACCTTCTGGATCTTTGATACACATTGTATCTGCAAGGTGAACTGCTGCTGTGACACTGCTTGTCTGATCAGTTCCTTTTGTGCGCTGATGCTTTAACCTCTTGTAAAGAACTACAAAAATATTATCTTCACTTTGAAAGCTTCTACTTCAATATCTATATCATCAACATATGATAGATATATCTTTGCTACTTTTACACTCTGCTCTGCTTTTCTTATCTCTAGCTTTCGCAACTTTTTCCATCAAAAATGACCTTCTATAAGTACTTCCTCAAAGGACATGAACATGTAAGATTTAGGAAACCTTTTACCATGTATCTTGATCACTTACATAACCATGCAACCCTTCATTAAGTCAGCTTAACATTAATTATAACTGCTTTACTTAAACTGAACAGACACGTCTTTTCACACAGTCTGCTCCACCAAATTAGATCTAACTAATTATCCTGGATGAATCAAGTCATGCACTTTTAACCATAGATTTTTAGTTCACTAAAAATCACTAATACAAATGCACAAGTCCTGAGGATGAGTGAAAATTCTACGCTAAAACAATCTTTGTCGGCTCTTTCCATGATCTCTGTCCTGTTTTGGCATTCACTAGCTGTACCTCTTCAACTGGCTGTATCTTCTTCATACTTGCAGATCTGATCATTCTCTCTTAGAATTAGAATGTAAACATATTCATAAGATTATCTTCAAAGGAACATATCATTTGGATAACATATGAACACACGCTAATCAAAACTATAACAGTCTGTTCCTTGCGCTGTCCTGTTTCTGTACTCAACCAATTTTTGATCTTCTGATAATGTGTGTTGACTCCAAAACTTCATATGACTTTGTTTCCATAATGAAAACACTAAATAGATTCATATACTTCAGTATAGTCAACTTTCCAACAGACCCTAGGTAGGATGTTTAGGGTCCTAAAACACACATTAACCCCAAATTCCATCAAAATAGCAACTTTCCCTATTTTAGGCCAAAAATGACCCTAAAACACCTAATGAGCACTATGGGCTCTTACAAACATGAAGTTGACTAACATTGCATCCAACCCATTGGATCTTATTCCAATCCCCACACAAACATCTAAGACAACCCTAAATACACCAAAACACTAAATGGGGAGGTGCCTTGCACCATATAGAGGTGGTGAGTTTACTTCATATATGTTTAACAACTATTGCGAAGAGCATGAAATATAAAGACAAACATCTTCTCCTAGAAAACCACAACAGAATGGAATTGCAGAGCGAAGAAACCAAAAAATATTGGATGCTGCTAGAACTATGATGCTGGAAGGAAACATGTCACATGTTCATTGGAGAGAAGTTGTTGGTACTACTGTTTATACCTTGTACATAATTAAGATCAGAGAGTAAGACTCCTTATGAACTATGGTTTAATCATACTCCTACTGTAAAATATTTTAGAATATTTGGTAATAAATGTTATATCAAAAGAGACGATGAAATAGGAAAGGTTGATGCTAGAAGTGATGAAGGGATATTCCTTGGTTATTCCACTAAGAGAAAAGCATATAAATGTTTCAATCTAAGATTGAGGAAGATGACCGAAAGTGCTAATGTGAGGATTGATGAAAAGTTTCAAATTCAGGAAAGGATATATGACTATAATCAAATTTCAGAGAACAAGGAAGTTAATGTAAGTCAAGAGGAAACTTTTGAAGTTGACAATGAAATTGAAGTATGTCTGAATGATTCTACTAAAATAAAAAAGACACCAAGGTATGTTAATAAAAATCATCACGAAGATCAAATTATTGGAGATGTTGATAAAGGCACGATGACACGGTCTAGATAAAGAAATGAAGTTTGCTTAATTTCTCAAGTAGAACAAAAAATGATTGATGAAGTATGTAGAGATGAGTCTTGTACTAAAGCTATGCGGGAATAATTGGATTAGATAAAGAAGAACAAAACTTGGGAATTGGTTCCCAGATCTAAAAACAAAAATGTTACTGTAACTAAATGGGTTTTCAGAAACAAGATAAATGAGGAAGGAACATTGGTAAGAAATAAAGCAAGATTGGTTTGTAAAGGTTACTCACAACAAGAAGGCATAGACTTTGAAGAAACGTTTGCTCATGTTGATAGGTTGGAAGCAACTTAATATTATTTCTTTCTTATGCTGCACATAAAGGTTTTAAGGTATATCAGATGGATGTGAAATCTGCATTTCTGAATGGAGACCTAGAGGAAGAGGTATACATTGAGCAGCCTAATGGATTTCCTCTAATAGAGAAAGAAGACATGGTTTGTAAATTGAAGAAAGCACTATATAGACTAAAACAAGCACCCAAAGCATGGTATGCGAGATTGGATAAATATCTATTGAGTCTTGGTTTCAGAAAAAGGTAATGTTGATAGTAACTTATATTTGAGAACCAGTAAAGAGGGAATTTTGATAATTGAATTTTTTATAGATGATATTATCTTTGGAGGCAATGATGAAATGAGTAAGAAGTTCTCTAAAGAAATGGAAAATGAATTTGAGATGTCTATGATAGGTGAAAGGAATTTTTTTCTTGGCTTACAAATAAATCAAAATAAAGTTGGAATTTTCATTTCTCAGACTAAGTATCTTAAGGAAATGTTGAAGAAATTTGGAATGGAAGATTGTAAACCAGTTGGGACACCCATGGTGACTGGTATAAGCTTACTTGTACTGATGAGAGTCAGAATGTTTTGCAGTCAAAATATAGATCAATGATTGGAGGACTACAATATCTAACTCACACTAGACCAGATATTGCAAATGCAGTTGGAATTGTAGCAAGATATCAATAAGATCCTAAAGAGACACACCTTGCTACTGTGAAAAGCATTTTTAGATTCTTGAAAGGAACAATATAGTATGAGCTATGGTATGAAAAATCTGATGACTTTATCTTACATGCATATACCGATGCTGATTGGGTAGGTAGTGTGGATAACAGAAAGAGTACAAGTGGAGGAGCATTTTTCCTTTGAAAAAGGCTTATTTCATGGTTAAGTAAGAAACAAAATTGTATAGCTCAGTCTACTGTTGAGTCTGAGTATGTTGTTGTTGCTATTAACTGTTAGAGTATTATCACTTTATACTTATTAATTAAATCATATCGATTTAATTATATAAGTTTATATTACTCTAGTTACTTAAGCTTAACTTAGGTATATTATTAATTAATAATGTGCAACCTAGTTTTCCTTTAGGGTTTCTTTCTCACCTTTTATAAGGTTGAGCCTTGTACTTTTTCGATAATCTCTTATGCATTTTTCACATTCTGAGAGCATTTTCCTTCTGTCTCCATTTTCTTCTTTTCTTGTAATAGGTTATTGGCTAACAGGTTCTTCTTGGGTTGTGCAGAATTGAGTTTGATCAATTCTTTCATGGTATCAGAGCTCAGATCTGTGGCCGCTTGTTCCTGATTTGAAGATTTTTTTGGAGCTTCAAGGGTTTCATCTTTCAGCCGTATTTTTTGGTTGGATCTGGAAAAATATATTTTTTAGAGGCATCTTGGGCAAAAACAGACCTCTTTAATGAATTCAGAGGATCAAACCGGTGAATTTTGATATAAAATTTGACCTATTTGGCCTCCGGAGCATCTGGGAAAATTTTTTGCCCTTCTAGGGCCGTACGGCACAGTTTTTGAGGCACAAAAATGCAAAAAAATATTAAAAAAAGCGTGGTTTTGGGCATTCTGGGGTGCACCGCCACCGCGCCACCTCGACGCCACCCCGGCGCCGCCTCCGCCCGACCCGGCCCGCCCCGCGCCCAACCCTCCCGCTGGCGCGCCGCCCACCGGCCGCCGCAGTGCCCCCGGCGGTGCTCCGCAGCAGAGCCACCCACCGGCCGCCGTAGCGCCACCGGCCGCTGCTGCTCCTCCGGCCAGCCACTGGCCCGCAGCTCCTCTGCGCAGGCTGACATCATCAGTGACGTCAGCGGTCGGAAAAGTTTTTTTCGGCAAGTTTCTTTTTTCGGCGAGTTTTTCCGGGCATTTTCAAAATTTTCCGGGATAACATCATGATGACGTCAGCGACGGGCCCGTGACGGTCATACAGCCGTCAACTTTTTTGCAGTCACTGGTTTTTTCTAGAGAGCCCTTTGTTTGGACCTCCTGTCACGTTTTTGGCCATAACTTGGGCATACGGTGTCCATTTTTGCAAAACAAAATATCACCGAAAAGGTGTTTCCGAGCCCGTCGCCTTGGTGCAGGTCTCATTTCTTGATTATTCCTTTTTGATGCCATTTTTTTTTCCACAAAGTCAAGGTACACAAATTTACATTCTAAAGCATTTCTTGCTCTCTTTCTTTCAAGCTTTCAGAACTACACTAGAATTAGGTTTTATCAATTGTGGGGGGTGTTCTTTCTTTCTTTTCTATCATATATCTCAGAAAAACAAAACATTGTATCACATAAAAAAAAACCCCTTCTGCATCTTCTGTGTAGTTCTGAAAGAAAACATAATTCAAAAATCATTCCAAGTACAGGGCACTATGGCAGACACAGCATCTGTTGAGCTTCTCACTCCACACAATTACCATGTGTGGAAGCCACGAATGACCAGACTCCTCATGTCATGAGGTTTATGGTCATGCCTGGATACAGTTCAACCAGTTCTTCAGAGGCCTTATGAGGCTCTTATGCACAGGAATCGGATGGATGAGGCAATGGGCCTTATTGCCTTGAATATTTCAGATGGGTTGTTGTTCCACCTGGATGGTCTGACCACACCCAGGGATATGTGGGACAAGTTTTCCACCTTGTTTGGCATCATGGACCAGTTCAGGATTCTCTAGATAGATGCAGAGTTCACCTCCTTGGCACCTGACTCATTCACCAGCATTGAGGACTTCCTGATGAAGTTCAAGTCTCTTCGATCCATCTTACAGGTTGCTGGAAAGATGAAGTCAGATGATGAGTGCATCTTCCTGATACTCT
>MU228150.1:669404-687329 GCA_018584345.1 Thuja plicata | reverse complement strand
GGTTAGGGTCTGTGAGTAACCCTAAGAGACTCAAGTGTGAGTCTAAAGGATCCTGAAGTAAATAGGGTCCAAGGTGAGATTCCTAAGAAAGAGTAGGAGTCTAGGAGCAAGGTGACCTCCCCATCAGCAAGAAAGGCATGAAGGATCTCTTGAAAGTAGATTTAGATTAAGAAGATTTAGATTAAATGATGTAAGAAAATAATAATTAGTAAGAAGTGAAGAATGTTGGTAGGTTATGATGACTGTGTGATGGCTATGAGATTCAATGAATCATGTTATGCTTTTTATGTTATGTCTATGTGATGGATGTATGCATTTCCTATCATGTGATGCTATGACAATGTGTTATGCACGTAATTTTTTTGTATTTTCATATTCACTTTATGTGATGGATGAATTTATTTATGTTGTATACTATATGATCTATGATGTATGCAAACTAACATGCAGGATGTGTTATTTTTTGTTGTATTATGATAATTTATCTCAAGGATTTTGTTAGGACTAACATAGAGAATTGTTAGTAGTGGTAGATAAGAAAATGAAAGATATTGAGAGATGATAAGAATGAATCTTTATTGAAACCTAATTTTTTTTTAACCCGCTTTGAATTCCAACTTATTTGAGTAATTTCTTTCATCATTGAGCCACTTTTATTATAGAAAAATTGTATATCATCATACTTAAATATTAAAGATCTAGGCACAATTTTCCTTTTGCATTCTAACAAGCACTCTGAATAGACAAGGAATGTGGGCCAATCCATCTAGATCAAGCATTAAGAGTCAAGGTATGTGCAATGTATCACAACCTATTTATCTATTGCAAGACCTACAATTAGATATCACATGTACTGGTTGTGAAGGCTCTTACCACAAACACCCAAAATGCTCTATTAAGATTTCATGACCAACATCCCACAAACAATAGACAAAAAGTTAAGTCATGAACCATCCTAGCATCTCTAATAACTTGATGGAATCATGTAGATACATAAGAACATGAATTGTGAAAAATAAGACATAATAAGACCAACTCGACTAACAAGTAAGAAGCCATACTAATTATGTGTCTGTGTTTTTGTAGTATTTTGGATATTAATTTTTTGACATTTTGATGATGTTATTAGATGAAGTATAGGGTACCCCGAGTAATATTTCTCTTTCTGGTTTTGAGTGTTCCCTTCCTTGTCTAAAATAACATGATTGTCTTTACAAAATCCTATGTTATGGGACTCCGTTGATAGATGAGACAATGTGATCAATTTGACTGTGGATCTACTGATAAGTTTGACTGTTTTGACTTGGTTTTGCTGAAGCTCAGACTTGGTGCATGACATCATTCATTGATTATTTTGAAATGATGCAAAAGAACTGAATTGATATTTAATGGAGATTTATTGCATATTTTTCTCCATTTTACGATATTTTTGGTTGTCAGATGGCAATTTTTCAAGGTTTTTTGCAAATGTTTTTGGTCCACCATAGGGTTAGTATGTTTGGAGTCAAGGTATGTGTGGTGTATCACATAAGTGAAGGGCCTTACCATAGACACCCCAAACATGGTCGCCCTTAGATGAATGTTTTTATGTTTTTTGATGTTTTTGAATTTTTTGAAGGTCTTTCAATTTTTAATATTTTTTCAGGACATTTTTATAATTTTAAGGGAATTGTTATAAAAATTTACAACAATTTGTTTTTAGGGATTTTTTCAGAGCTTGATGGATGATGACATTAGGGTGTCCCCGGTCATAACAGAATGGGATGTTTATTGCAGAATGACCATGGTGGACTGACTTTGTACTGAATATGGGACTATGGGACACAAACAATTAACAAAATTCAAGCCATGATTGGTTTTATTACAGAATATGGGGTGAAGTGACAAGTAATACTAGGTTGGAGTCATGATAGATGGTAGAGAAATGATCTCTACACATGGAGTCAGATTGCCCATTTTTCATCATGGTACTTGCCCAAGGTGCCATTGGAGTGGTTTTCACCATAAGAAAAAAATATTTCTCTTGTATTTATATTTTTTGTGATATCGAAGATGCCTATTTGCCAAGTTTTTGCCAAGGTAACCATTTTTATGGTTTTTTATTTTTATGTATTTTTTAAATGGGTCTACTCTGATAGTTATGAATAGTACTTGCACAAATGCAAGATGTTGATGGGGTCTAATAGAGGTTGGCCCTTGGATGTAGATATATGATATGATCTAGACCCATATATTGTTGTGATGATATAAGGAGCCAACCAGTTTAGTTCAAACTTTCTTTTTTTTTTCTCTTTTTGTCTGATTTTTCTGATATTCCATTAGGACTAGGTCTGCACCTTCAAAATCTCTTTGTATGAAATTTTTTGTGTAGCTTCTCTTGAGATGTTTTGATATGCTTGCAAATTTGTTAGTTCCTTTTGTCTCTTTTCATCTAGCATCTCTAGCTCTTGTAGTCTTGATACTTTGTAATCCTCATCTGAAATGATGTGTTGTAGTGATACATGAAATGATGGGAGCTCAATCTCTATTGAAAAGATAGCTTTGGTACCGTACCCTAGTGAATAGGGAGTGGCTCTTGTGGGAGTAAAATAACTAATGCAATAGGCCCATAAGGTGGGGTTGAGTTGGAGGTTCTAGTCTCGACCAACTTCATTGAATTTATTTTTCAAGATCTTTATAATTTTTTTATTCGTTTCCTTAGCCTGGTCATTACCTTTGGAAAAGTAGAGTGAAGAATAGCTATGGTCGATATAGAATTTTTTGCAAAGCTTATCTACTTGTTTGTTTTTTAAAGGGGATCCATGATCCATAATAATAATCTATAGAACACCGTACTGACTTATGATATAGTTCAAAAGAAACTTGGAAATCTATTTTCCAGTGGTGTAGATCATTGGAATTGCTTCAATCCACTTTTTCAAATACTCAGTGGTTGTAATAATGTACTTATGACCATAAGAGGATAAGGGGTGAATATTTCCAACTAGGTCAAACTCCCATTGTGAAAAGAGCCAGGGTGATGTTAGTGTTTGTAGCTCCTGAGAAGGTGCACGGATGAGCTTCCCGTGTATCTGACACTTCTTACACTTTTACACAAAGATGTAGGAATATGTTTGCATTATAGGCCAATAATACCCAATTCTTAAAAAATTCTTAGCTAAGGTCAAGCCACTAGAATGAGTATCGTAAATACCCTCATGTACTTATAATATCGTAGCTTGTGATTCTTATGAGTTGAGACATTTGAGGAGTGTTCCATCCATACTACGTCAGTAAAGTGTATTGGCAATTATGGTGTAACGAGAGGTTTGATTTATCAAGGAATTCTTTTGGTTCTAGGACAAGTCTTGGGGGATTGTTTGGCTAGTTAGGTAGGCATATATATCTTGGTACTAGGGAGAATTGGGACCAATAATTTTTCATGTAACTTTAGACTTTGGCACTTCAAAGGCACGAACCGTGAGTTGTTTGAACATGAAATCATAACGTGTCACATTTGGTGGCATGTCAAGAAAAGATCCTACAATAGCCATTGCATATGTTTCTTTTTTCTTGATTCTTGGGATCTTCTCAAATGATATCATTTCAAAATTTTGCTTCATGTCTTCCGCCAAGGCCTTATAAGGAATCAGTTTGTCATAGTTGCTATTGACTTGGTTGATGATCAATTGAGAATCTTCATACACTTGTAGTTTTTGAATTTTCTACTGGACAATTATTTTGAGCCCAATGATAAGTGCTTCATATTATTCTATGTTGTTGGTGCATTCAAAACTCAGTCTTTAGGACCTCAAAATGGAATCTCCTTGGGGAGTGATCAAGACTATGTCGACGTCGGATACCTTTTTTTTGTGAGAACCATCAAATTATAATTTCCATTTTTTTTGTTCCTCAAGGGAAAATATGCTTTCATCTAGAAAATCTATCAACTTCAGATGATTAGAAGGTAATGGTGCATCTTCCATTCGGTCGATGATAGCTTGTCCTTTCATTGAATTTTTTTCCATGTAATCAATGTCTAACTCACTCAGAATCATGACCCATTTGGCGAGTCACACTCTTAATGTAGATTTACTCAACATATATTTTAATGTATCATTATTTTCTATTTGTATTGTCTTGTGACTTAACATGTAATGTATGAGCTTTTGGGAAGCAAAAACTATAGCAGAGCATAGTCTTTCAATTGTCGTATAGTTTATTTCATAATCCACAAGTGTTTGAGTGATATAATATACGACTCTTTATTTTCCTTCTGAATTATTTTGTTCTAATAATGCCCCTAGTGAGTGCTTTGTAGCTAATATGTATAATAGTAGGGGTTGATCGGGAATGGGAACCATTAAGACGGGCGTTGAGAGAAGATAATCCTTTAAGATTTGAAAAGCACTTTGGCAATTTTCCATCCTTGCAAATTTGATGCCTTTATATAGAAAGTATTGGAAAGGATCACACTTGTCAGCTAGTTGTGAAATAAATTGCCTTACTAATTGTATCCTGCCCTATATAATTCTTAGGTTCTTCAAAGTTGTTGCTGGATGCATATTGATAATTGGTTTAAATTTTTCTGGATCGATCTCTATTCCTTTGTGGGAGACAACGAATCCTAACAAACTTTGTGATGTGACCCCAAAGACACACTTATTTGGGTTTAACCATACCTTGTATTACTGAATCTTGTCAAAGACCGGTCCTAATACAGATAGATGTAGGTTCCTTTACAAGAATTTTTCCAATATTTCATCAACGTAGTCTTCCATTGTGATATACATCATGTCAAGAAAGATAGTTGTCATTTCTATTTAATATGTAGAACTGACATTTTTTAGACCAAAGGGCATGAAACACCAATAGTAAGTGCCCCAGGAACAAGAGAATATGGTCTTGGGTTGATCTTTTTGTGCTATCTTGATCTGGTTATATCCTAAGAAACCATCCATTAGAGACAACATTTTATACCCTGAAGTGAGATCACTGATCATGTCTATGTTCTGTAAGGAAAGTCATCCTTTGGAGAAGCCAAAATTAGATCCCTGAAGTCAGTACAGATTCTTATTTATCCATAGGATTTAGACACAGGTAACTGATTGGATATCCAATTGACATAGTCAATAGGCCTTACAAAGCCCATGTCTAGTAGTTTTTTCAATTCAGCTTTGACCAACAGTGCAATTTTAGGATACATCTTGTGAAACTTTTATTTGTATGGATTTTCCCTCGACTTTAGTGGCATAAGCTGTAGCACTAATTATGGATCTAATTTAGGCATGTCAGAGTATGACCAAGCAAAGTTGTTTTTCCCATCTTTAAAGAACAAAATGAATTTTATCTCCCTTCAGGTGATAATAAATCTGCCAAGTGGATCAGTCTTTGTGTTTCTTCAGTACCAATGTTGATTATTTTTGTTTTCTCTACTAGTAATGGTGATTGTTCTTATTTAAGAGGAATTATATAAATCTATCCATCCTTAGGTGCCTTAGAGGTTTTTAGCCTCGAATATGCCTTTTATTTTTACTTTTTTTTTACAGCTAGTTTAGGTGCCTTTCGGTTTTCACCTATTAGCCTTATATTTTATCTTTCAATTTTATGACTAGAGGATTGATATAAATCACCAAATCATGTTGTTTTGTCCAATTCAATATTAAAATTTTCCTTGTGGTCTCCCATAGGTATGCCTTGTCTTAGTTCGAAGAATTCAGCAATAGCTTCATCATTCTCAAAAATGTCTATGGTCAGTGTATTTTGTTGTTCCCAATCGATAAGGTCAGGGTAAACCAAATATATGCTATCCTTGGTTTGGAAGGACAAAATTGGGAGTTCGGTCAAAGTATTGATATATGACTCACTCACTAATTTATAGGTTTCTAAAGAGGATGAGGATGAAGGTTCATATTGGTTCTGAAATTCCTCAATCCAATATCGATGATCTGTGGGTCTATCAGGCAAAGATAGGCGGGATATGGTAGATTTGAGATGCAGGGTGCTGGTGGTGTGTGGGGAGTCCCACTTGTATTCATCTAGATCTATTTTTGAATAGAGTTCCTCAAATGTCTCAACTTTTTTATAAACACAAGTGTTAATATCAAAGGGTAGTGAGGTATTTGTAATGCCTTCTATCAATGGTTTATAACCCAAGTCGTGATGCTTCATATTTTGGGTTGGTGCAATGGGTTCCACAATTTATTGTTCATTTTTTCCTAATCTAGATCATCCATTATAGCTTTGTTTCTAGACAATGGTGTACCCCCATCCATATTCATGTACTAGAATTTTGACCTCAGGGGGCTCTTCATCAATATACAACTAGGAGGATAAGTTATCTTCAATGAATTCCTCATGTATGTATTCCTATATTAAAAAAATTGATGGTGGATAGATGATTAATAGTTGTTTTGTCCTCTTAAGAGGTTTCCTAGGTTTTCCATAAGAACGAGGTGAGATCGGTAGCTTACCTACATAGAAGAAGTCTACGTAGGTGTATTCTCCACATCCATTTTTATGAACTTATATTTTGAGCTCTAATGTGAGTTTTTTAGTTCATTTTTCAAGGTCTACACAATCTATGTTTTGAGATGAGGAGGAAACATATGCCTCTTGATTATAAATAACTCCTCTAAGATTTGTGCAGTAAAGAAAAGGATCTCTATCACCAGGCATGGTGATTTCAACTCCCTCGTGAGGGAACTTCAAGAATTAAAGGTAAGTAGATGGTACATCCTGCATGGAATGGATCTAGGGTCATCCCAAGAGCATGTTGTAAACCAGCTCTAGGTCCAGTACCTAGAATGCAGTGTCATGTGTTGCAGGTCCTTGTCTGATTAGGAGGATTATCAAACCTCTAGAAGGGTGTTCTTCATTATATTATTTTCTTAGTATGATATTTTTGGTGATTTAAACCTTCACCATCCTATTAAACGGGTTCTAACTACTCTTTGAATTTCCATGACCGCTAGGCTTCTACAATTTGTCATTTTTGTAACTTTTACATATTGACAAGTTTTACAATTTTTAAACAAAAGAGCTCAAACTAACCAAATGAATCACATTTAATTGTGAATGGTCTTATTACATCAAAATGAACTCTCAAACACCAACCTATTCACTTGTAACTGTTGGAATAACTATGAAAAGTTGGGACTAAGAGGGGAGGGGTGAATTAGTACCACTAAAAACTTTTAACCACAATCACTGATTAAACCATATACTGTTGCTTACTGATTACCGAGTTCATTTATTTGAAATAAAAGTAATATAATGCTTATAAAACCATAACATCAAAACATTAAACAATAGAACTCATAACACCATGATTTTGGTAACACACAAATCCTTGGTTAGAGGATAAAAATTACGGTGGGGATGACACCCACAACCTTCACTAACTGCAGTATAAAGGGTGCTCGGTTAGAGCTACAAAGTTTATCTATTTTTGATAGCTTACCCGGTTAAGAGTATATATAAGACTTGTTAGTTCTACCTGGTTAAAGGATTTTTACAAACTCTATACTTAGAGATGTACCCTATTAAAGGATTTACAAATATAAGATCGGTTAAGATCTACCATGTATTGGGATTTAAAGCTCTCAATACAATAGTATCAATAGCTTAATAATGTCTGTAAAAATGCATCAAATGTAAATGTTGTTCAGACTCTATGTGCTCTGATATGTGTTACCTCAATTCCTAAATTTTAACATTATTATGTTCTACTCTGCTGTAGCTGGATTTCTGCTCAGTGCTCTCTGTTCCGCTCTTTGTTCTTCAATAACAGTAAAAAATCTATGTCCTTCTTCTCTGTATATCCTCTTGTGTCTGTATGTTTCTCTGTTATAAATTCATCCAAGATATAGATGAGTTTTGCCTCTCAATCTTATGTGTTAGGTACACTGTAAATTTCTCGTAACCGTTAGATCTTCTTTCTAGCTCGGTGACCATGTCACTTTTACCTCGGTACTTGTTTTTTTTCCTGGAAATGACAAACATTATTTTTTTCATTTAATCTCTAGTTTAGATCTTCACTCTAATTTATTTGAATCATTAATCATGTAACAAACTATTATAAATACTTATATACACGTAATTAATGCTCTGACAATCATTAAATATGATATAATCATATTTTTTATTAACTGTATAATTCGGTTAAATAACTCTGCAATACTCAGTTAAATGATCTTCATCACTCGATGTAATATCAACTCGATGTACTACATGCGCTTGGTGTAGTGTATCACTCGGTAATTGTAAGTGTTCGGTACTTTGTCAGCTTTGTTGCTTTACCGACTGGCTCGGTGTGCATTAACGACTTGTCTTATCCTTGACTATCTCCTTTTACCGATTGATTCTCCTTGAATCCATGACTTTGACTAAAATAATGACAAAAAAATATCTTGTAGAGATAAAAATCTCCCCCTTTGGCATTAGTTGGGCATTTTCTTGACAAAAACTTCAAAGTCATCAAAATTATGTAACTCCCCCTCGGATGTTACTCTTTATACATATCTTTTTTTCATTTTCCACATATATACTTTTTTTGTTTTTCCATGTATATCTATCTCCCTTTTTTGTGTTTTCTGAATAAGATATCTATCCTCCTTTATCTCCCTTTGTCTGACTAAGATATCTATCCCCCTTTTTTGACAAAAAGTTCCAAAAGTAAAATTAATTAATCAAAAAGATGTTTATACCTCTGTTGTACACTTGAAATTATAGTCTCCCATGTATCTCATAGATTTTGAAGTGTAACAATGTATCTTGTGATATTTGCAGATAAGCCAACTATGGTGTCCAGTGTGCTGATATATAGAAAACTTGCTAGTTCTTTGGATTTCTTCAGGTGTATCTGCATCAATTGGATGTGGGGAATTAACAATGCTTGCAGTTCAAGAAATTCCAATCCGAGCTTATCCTCCTCCTATCTCAATGAAAGTTGAACTCCCATGAGTTCTTGTATTTTTTAGTAGTAAGTCTGGAATGCTCCAGGGTCGGTAGTGAGTTGCTTAAGCTGCTCATTAAGCTCTTTCTCGATATATGCTTCCTTCTTCTTGATTTCAACACTAAAATTTGAAAGAATACAAAACTTTTGGAACAACGAAATGATGGATGTCAGTTGTGTTTCAACTTCATAACATAACTTGGAAAGAGTTACCTTCTCTATGTCAATATATTTCAATAAATCTTCCATTAATTTCTTCTATATTCTCTCCTTTTGAATCTTCAACATATACTTAGTCATATCCTTGTTTGGTTCTTTGATTTTTTGGGCAAGATCACCAAATTGGTCTAGTAGTGGTCTAGATTCATCAACAGTTGCTTCAGGAACAATGTCCTGGAATATGTCCTTCACATGCTCAAGTATATTCACCTTTTTCTTCTTTGCAATTAACTTATCATGTTCAACCTTTTGAGCTACAATATCAGCATATATAGATAATTCTTTAGGCTTCATCACACTAGGGTCTCCCTTTGGTATGATGATTGGCTTTCTCAAATCAATGATTTGCTTCCTCTTTTTTCTCTTCTTCTTCTCAATCAATCTTCTCTCTGGACAATAGAGCATTTGGAACGTGATGCCTTAGTTGCACCAGGTGACTCGGTATGGGTACCGACTATGCTTTCTTATACTTTTAATTCTTCTTTATGTTCATCTTTTTGATTCTCTTCATTATTTTCCTTAAGATTTGATTCATGTTGTATTTCACTTTTAGTATTTATTGTCTTCTGTACATTCTAATATGTTGTTGTGTTTGTAGGTGGAATATCTTGCTTCTGACAATCAATGTTTGTTGGGGGTTCCAACTCAGTGTTCTTTTCTTGTTCTATCTCGATGGCCTTAGGTTATCCATCCTTATCCTTCTATGTATCAATTGTTGTCTCAGTTTCCATGTCCAGTGTATCTAGTACACACTGAAAGTATCATCAATTGTGTACCTTTGTACTTATGTCATGATCATATATTTTCTCATCAAAGGTGCATTATCAAAATCCATACACTCAATATCATTCATTTGTGCATCCATGACATCTTCATCTTTTGATAACTCTTTTGCATGATCTTCTTCCTCAAGTATATATTCAATAATAAACTCTACATTATCAGTAGTTAGATCAATAGGATCTATTTTCTTTGTTCTTTCCTTTATTTGATCATCAATGACTACTTCTTGTTCCTTCTTTGCTTCATGATACTTGGTATCATCCTTCTTTGCTTCATGATACTTGGTATCATCTATGTGAAATATGTCTTTCCATTTTGCACTTGTTTCCTTCTCCACTGATTGTATGTCTCCATTCATTATTCTTAGGGCTCTCCTCTTGACTAGAAATTTGTTTGAATGCTTCTTTAATGCTTCATGAATTTTAGACGGTTCAAGGTTGGGAATAGTATGTACAAGAGATCTCTCTCTCTCATTTTGTTTTTTTCATTTATTGAATACTTCCATCTTGCATCTATTTTATTGTATAGTTCCTCTGGTAGCATGTTAGCATGATCAATAGGTGTCAATATGTATCTTAGTAAATTTATCACAACTTCTTCAATCTTCTCCTTATCTTCTTCATTCCTTATCTGATATTTTAGTTTCCTGAAACCTTCAAATCCTCCTAATTTATTTAATCCTTCTAGAAAATCATCAAGACTTTGTGGAACTCGTGAAAGGTCTACAACTGGTATAGATTTGTTAGCCTCATCAGACTCTATTTCACTCTCATTACCAAGTAATAATCTTCTTCTTCTTCTTGCAATTTGTTTCCTTCCTCTAGATCTCACATAAGTTTTTTGTCTCAGTTGAACTATCTCTGCAGTTTTCTTTTCTTTTGATTGTACCGAAGATCTGTTGTTCCTTCCAATACCTCTCTTACTTGGTGACGCCAATTTTTGATTTTTCTTTTCAACCACAACAATGGCTTGTTCATTCTCAGTGTTCTCATCTAGTGTATCATCAACTCCAAGAGTCTTTGATAAAACATCAATCATTTTACTTTCTTTCTTGATTGACCTAGGTACCAAAATACCTTGCTTGATTTTATCTTTGACTTCCTCATAGGTGCCATACCTTTTCTCATTAGGATCTTTTGGTTTAGCTAATAAAGCTTCTATCTATTTTGAACCAATATCTATATACATTTCATATCCCATCGATTGAATCCATTCAACTCTCAGTTCAAAAACCTTGATAATACAAACATCAGTATCAACCTCAAAATATATGTTATCCTAATACTTAGCAATTAGTTGAGGTGGAACTCTGTATCTCTTATGCATTCTAGCTTGGAATTTCAAAAATTAATCATACATTATTTTATCAAAGTTGTCTCCTAGACTGTGTATATACTCTTGTATTTGATAAATGAATGGTCTATTAGTTTTCCATACTACATCTCCAATGGATGGAAATGAATTATGGTAGTAAAAGAAAATACATACCAATAATGAGCCAAATTTCAATATGACTATCTTTGCCTTCCCGATTGTATTCATATTTTCATCTATATGCTTCAGCAAAACTTCACAAAGATCTATCTGAAGTCCTTTCTCCACTATCTTATATGCTGGGTATACTACTCCACATGGTACACTATCCACTCTGGATG
Organism: Thuja plicata; assembly: GCA_018584345.1. Lineage (NCBI taxonomy): Eukaryota > Viridiplantae > Streptophyta > Pinopsida > Cupressales > Cupressaceae > Thuja > Thuja plicata. Next base: position 675,737 of record MU228150.1, on the reverse strand, counting down.
ATTGAAACACTCTGTAAGATATGATGTTGCATGCATACCTTAACTCAGGATCCATAACAATAGATATTCTAATTGTTCTACCATCTCATTGTTCCTTGGTTAGCTCGGTGAGCTTACCCTTGTCAATTTTCTTGATTTCCTTGGGTCGGTCCCCAATAGGAAATCTAGTGATAATGTGCAAAACATCCTTAGTTACCTTGATTGGTTCATCCAACCACATAAACTAGTCATCTACTCGGCTAAGTACCATCCTCACCCATTTGGGCTTGAATACCCTTGGTAGATGAATTGTATGAATTAATCATTTTGTTTACATATGTGTGTTCTCATCCTTTACTCTCCCATTCATGCACACCTTAATGAATGAAGCATCAATCTTAGCTTCACATAAATCTTCAATTTTACAGTGAAGACGACTTCAATCAACAGAACTCGTGGCGATAAGTAAGATAATTCTCCCATCATATCAATTTCTATGGCAATAGATGGGGAAAACTTGTATTTAGGGTTTATTGGCTCAACATTCTTCACTAATATGGGTCTTTGCATCCTTGATGCCATGATAATCCCCAAATGTATCAAATTAACAAACTAGGGCACGCTTGATAGAATACGACTTCACAAACTCAACTCGGCGAACCAATTATCTCAGAAATATCACTAAATGATCTTGTATAGATTTAGAAATACCTCAAATTCTCTTTGAATGCTTGATGGAGTGATTGCTTTGCATTGTGCTCAAATGCTCTTCAAAAATGTTAGGTTCAAATGAATTACAAACTGACCTATTTATAGCTTTTCCATGATTAGGGTTTCCAATGACTTTATTTATTTGCATTAAATGCGTTTGTCGAGTCCCTTTTTACCTTTATATCGATAACATAGTTAATTTGTTTAACTCACTAAACAAAATAATCATACATTACAACTTTCAACCAAAATTTCATTACTTAGCCAAATACATCTTAATATAGTGATATGGATCTTAACTCTATTGCTTAGGAATTGATGTGAGATTTATAGTAAGAATCCAATTCCTACATACCTCTTACCAATTAGGTGGAGCTTGGTGCACCAAACTCGGTAGAGATGGTGTTGTCTGTAGTTCTAAGTGATGTTCCATCTTCCTGAGTTTTTCTCCTCCATGTTTTGTTCATTTGTTCTCTGATTTCTTCAGCAGTAGATGGTGTACTCTTTGTAGATTCATCTTTAGTCGGTGCATCTCCTTGGTATCTACAGTTTCTCGCTAGGTGTCCTACCCTATGACAATGGAAACATGCCATGCTAGGGTTCCTCCATGACCTTCTGTGAAACCTTCAGTGCATCAATATGTAGTTTAAATCAATGTGTCCATATCTTCCACAAGATAAGTATGAAATACTTGTATTATAATCCCATGGTATAGATGTGCCTGCTCGGGTAGTATTTGCATTGTCTTTGTTGGGCATCCACTTATCATTTCTTTTCTTTGATATGCAATATTCATTATTGTGTCCATACTTCTTGCAATTCTTGCAGTAACCATCAAACTTAGGTTTCCTTATGTTGTTAGAAAAGTTGGTTCTACACTCAAAAGATTGATGTTCATACTTATTACATCTAAAACAATAACCATAAAATTTAGGTGTACTCGATACTTTACCTTTTCCTGCTTCTACAAACATTAGCAATGTGTCTAGGCTTCCCACAATAATTACAACTTGCTTATTTTGTTTTAGTGGGGGTGCAGTACCTTAATCTTTCTATGCATTAGATGATTCTCCTTTCTCAATATTGTTGTTCTCGTTGAATCCAAAACTTGATCTATCATTTGGTTGCTTCTGATTCTTAACGTGTTTGCCTAGTGATTTCAGTACAACTTCATTTCTTCTTAGTATTTCATTTTCATCCTTCTCAACTTTAAATCTTTTGTCAATTCTTTCAATTTCAACTTTTAGTGCTCGATTCTCAAATTCCTTTCGGGTACAATCTTGATTTGCATTCATAAGTTGGTCGGTCATATTGTAGTGAACTTGGGTCATTGTTAATATCTCATTATCTTTCTCAGTTAACCTGATTTCAACTTGTCTTTTGTCATCTTCTACAATTATTTTTTCATCCTTAGTTGTTCTTTTACCTTCAACCAGTTCAATTATTCTTAAGCTATTATCATCAAGATCTTTCTTCGTCAAATCCAACAGATCGGTAAGTAAATAATTCTTTTCAAATAGTTCTCTTATGGAAGTCTCAGACTCATCAGTCACACTTCCTTCAGATGCAGTCTCAAGTGTATCAACTTGTTCTTTTGTAACCTTAAGTTCATCATATAATTTTATTCTTATCCTCAGATATTTCTCAAGTTTCTTTCTCAGATCTATGATTAACTCTCATGCACTCTCCAACTTAGTTTCAAGACCATCAATCCTCTTAATTTTTCTATAACCTTCCATGACTAAGATCTTTAACTCTCAGGTGGTCAAACCTTTAAATCAAGTACAAGCTTTGATACCAATTGTTGGAATAACTATGAAAAGTTGGGACTAAGAGAGGAGGGGTGAATCAGTACCACTAAATTTTTTTAACTACAATCATTGATTAAATCATATACTGTTGCTTGCTGAGTGTTAGTAATAACTGAGAGGGGGGGTGAATCAATGGCCTCAAAATATCCCAATAATAAACCCAAAAAACTTAGTACCACAATATTAAGCCTCTAGTTATCTTCAGTCCTATAAGATGAATGCCTTCAAATTCTACTTTCAAATTACTACTGTTCGGAATGCTTTGTAAAACCTTAAACTGTATGTTTACTAAATAACAGTCTGTTAATTTACCGAAAGACAATAAATTATCTAGAGTATACCGATCAATCCAGTTAAGTTATGTGTAATGCAAAATACTAAAGTAATGACTCATAAACACATTGACACATGTATTTTTAACATGGAAACCCTGTTAAGGGAAAAACCACTTGGGAATGGTAACCCAAAGTTTTCACTCTTCTAAAGTGAGCTTGGTGAAGATCCAACCCTGTTAAAGGTTACAAACACACTATTAGGTGTGATCTTGTTAGAGGATTTAAAAGTTTAGTGTGTCACTTGATATCGAGCATCTCTATGCTACCTTCCTTGATCTAACACTCACTTGGCCTGTCAACAGGTATCTGGCATCTCATGCTATCTTCATGATCAAACTTTTTGATACTCTTGTGGATGTATCTCAATATAGAAAGGATCTTTAAATCCCACTGGGTTATGAGACTTTCTCAATCAATGGTTAAACTGAAACAATATGATCTATTCACATATACAACTTATACTTGCAGATTTTTAGATCTATTGTAATCTCATAAAACTATTCTAATCAATGTATCTTAGTTTATACCTTTGCTCCACTTTGATTCTACTCGGTGATGTTGTGCTCTATTGCTTGGTGTCAGAAGAAAAATTTAGCTCTTTCCTTAGCTTGATTGATCAGGACTGTATGAAGTTGCTCTTCATCAATTTCTCTTCAGCATCCTCTTTTCATTCATTCACCCACCACCATCGTAATGAATTGAGTTGTCTCTTTATAGACATGATATCACTATTTTTAGGTTCTTGATTTTTCTTGATCTTGGCGTGATCCACAATTATTGCCAATTAGATTTAAAGAAAAAATCCTATTTATCTCATAGAGATCTTGCCAACTGGACAAAACGACTTTAAATCCATTACTTATCTTTGGATTTATCTTGTCAATAAAAACAAAGATAGCTACCAGTTAAGTCTATATTTAGCTCTTCCAGCTAGATATTTGTCGTTTCTAAACTCAAGTTAATTTCGGTGTTTAACTCTTTGATAGCTTCGGTCAACACTCCAGTTCTCCTCGAGCTTCTCCATCGGTTTACACTATGTTTTCTTGCCGTCAGTTATGCTTGTTATTCTGCTCATCAGTGTTCTTGCTCAAGCATCACTGTGACTTGACTTTTGGTGATCTATGTCCGTCAGTGTCCACTAACCGTCGGTGTTTGAAGTCATATTGTGAATGCTTGTCTTTTATGCATTTACTGAAAGCATAATATTTTTCTCTTTGATTCTTTGAAGTCTTTGACACTTTAATTATAATCGATTAGATTATATCAAGTTGACATCAATGACAATACAATCCATTAACTAATTTAATGTCTTGCATTATCCTTCTGCATTTTGGTGATAAACTTAACATCTTCAAACATTTAATCAGTTACATGTAATCAATCTCTCCCTTTGGCATTGATGACAACATACTATAGTATCATACTATACTATCACTAATACAATATAAAATATACAGTTTCATCAAGCTTTCCTAATGTAACTATTACAAATGTTTAGTTCTCGGTAAGCTCAAAATAGCTTGGATTTGTTTCATGTAGAATGATTGTCTTCAATCTTCAATCCCTTCTCTGGATAGATGTATCATTTGATATCTCTGTTCTGATATGTGCTATACCTTGACTGTTCCTCTTCTTAATAATTTCTTTTTTTTCTTTTGACATCAATCTTTCTCTTTGTCTGAACTCTCTCTCTTTGTTACTTATCTCCCTTAGATGGATATTTCATATGTAATCAATTTCTCTCCCTTAGAATATTGATTAACTCTTCTTTTTGATTCTCAGGAACTTCTCTTCATGGATAATGATATAATCTTTTCTGATTGATGAAATAATCTCTCCCTTTATAACAATGAGATCATCTCTCCCTTTATATTATAATGGAATAATATCCCCCTTTGTATGATAATGAGTGTTATGTATGTGGAGCCTAATCAGACTCAGGTTCTTTCGGCGCGGTTTCCCCCTAGACTTATCTACAGGGGTTTGGGGGCAGCGCCCCTCAATGCCAACAATGACTTAATAATATTGTAAAGGGTCGACCATCAATTTTCTATTAGTCAGAGTATTTTTTGCCCTAATTAGGTTATGTCAAAAATACGTGTGTAAAGGGCTTAGGGTTTTGAGATTCATTTTTTTATGAGGGATTTTTGTAGCTTCCTGTGGCAGTATTGAGTTGCAGGTTTCAGATTGTAATCACTGGATAATAATAAAGACATTGGACTCGCTGTTGGTGGATGTAGCCTAGGGATTGGGTGAACCACGTTAAATTTCTGTGTTATTGTTTTCTCTTTTGTGTGTTAATATTTGCATTATTCTGCTTATTATTCTAAAAATGAGATCATCTCTCCCTTTGTATGATAATGAAATCATCTCTCCCTTTGACAACAATGCCAAACAAAAATAATCATCTATATCATGTTCCATCCCTTTGCATAATATATTCCTTGAATTTCCCTATCCATCAGTAATACAATGTTTTGATTTTCAATGCAGATATGTACCTTTCTATGTATAGATATATCTGTTGTTGTTCATTTAGTGTTTGCATCAACATGACTAATCTTCAAATTTGGTATAGGATGATGCAACCTCCTAGTTAGCTTACTAACCAATAGACAAGGGTTGGACCCCTAGTCTATGTCTCAGGTACTCAAATGTATCCTTCAGTAATGGCTTGGTGAATATGTCAGCTAATTGTTCCTTTGATTAAACATATTCTAGTGTCACTTCCTTTGCTTGCACTTGTTCTCTTAGATAGTGATACTTGATAGCAATATGCTTAGTCTTAGGATGCATGACTGGATTCTTAGAAATGTTAATTGCACTAGTGTTATCACAATAGATAATTACTGGTTCAAGGATCTTCATATTCATACCTTCCAACAATTGCTTGATCCATGCAATATTGGAGCAATTTGTAGTAGCAACCACATACTCTGCTTCTGCAGTAGACTGAGAGATGCATCCTTTCTTCTTTCTTATCCATGTGACAAGTCTATCACCCATGAAGAATTCTCCTCAAGTTGTTCTCTTTTGGTCTTCAATGTTTCTAGCCCAATCAACATCTATATAGACTTATAACTCAAATTTTCCTTCCCTTTTGTACCATAAGCCATAGTCCTCGGTGTTCTTCAGATATCTCATAATTCTTTTGACAACAGTCATATGTGATTCTTTGGGATTAACAGAGAATCTTGCAACTATTCCAACTGTGTGTGCTATATCTGATCTGGTACAAACAACATACATCATTTTTCCAATCATTGATCTATATAAGGTTTGATTTACCTCATTGGATTTGTCTTCTTTTGTCAGCTTATATCCGGTAGCCATAGGCATTCCAACTGATTTGTAATCTTCCATCTTGAATATCTTCAGCACTTCCTTGATGTATTTGGACTGAGTGATGTATATGCCTGCATCTTGTTGAAGAATCTATAGACCAAGAAAGAATTTGATCTCCCCAAACATAGACATTTCAAATTCCTTGCTCATTT
>MU228150.1:652640-663601 GCA_018584345.1 Thuja plicata | reverse complement strand
TTGGAGTATTTTCTCATGTCCTTCATGAGTAATTACTTTTCAAGAGAGGGTTGAGTGTTTGATATCTTGTATCAAGTGTTCAAGTCCTATATGTTATGTAGTGGTACAAAACTCACATCAACAAATACCAAATATTCTGAAGTAACTTACATTGGGTGTATGACCACAACAAAGCTCGTATTGTATCTTCTTTGTGTCTTTCTTTAATTGTACTATGTTTAGTGTGTAGACAACAGTACTGACAACTTCCCTCCAGAAAGTTTGAGTGATGCTTTTCTCAATCATAAATTTTCTTGCACAGTCAACAATTGATTTGTTTATCCTTTTAGCAATTTCATTTTGTTGTGGTGTCCTCGGTGCAGAAACCTGTCTTTTAATTCCATGCTCATTGCAATAGTCAGTGAATTCTTCTAAAGTAAATTCCCCTCCTCTATCTGACCTTAAGCATTTCAATTTATTTTCACTTTGTTTTTCTACCATAGCTTTATACCATTTAAACATCTTAAATGCTTCTAATTTATCTTTTAAAAACATGACTGTCATCATTCTAGAATAATCATCAACAAAGAGAATATTATACCTATCTCCATAGTATCTCTTTGTCCTCATGGGTCCACATAGATCTATATGGACTAATTCTATAATTGCAGTAGATGTATGGGTTTTACTCTTGAAAATAGACTTTGTCATCTTACCTTTTTGACAATTCTCGCACATGATATGCTCGGGCTTAGTCATGCTCGGTAAGCCTCTAACATTCCTTTTGTTGCTTATCTTTATCATGTTTCCAATGTTCACATGACACACTATTTTGTGCCACAACCATATGTCTTCGTTTCTAGCCATTAAACAAGTGGTGTTAGTGTCATCAAGATAGAAAAGGTTACCTTTTGTCTGCTCACCGGTACCAATCAACCTTCCTGATTCATTGTAGATCTTTGCCTTCTTATTTTCAAATGCTACTCTGTGACCTAAATTGTTCAGCTGTGAAACACTTAACAAATTATAATTCAATCCTTTTACCCAGTAAGCATTTTCACATTTTATCAGGTTATTCAACATTATTGTTCCTTTACCTTCAATTGGACAAGGTGTATCATTTCCCATTCTCACTGAACCACCATTATAGTATTCAAAAGTCTCAAAATTTTGTTTATCACCGGTCATATGGTGAGTGAAACCACTATCTATGATCCAGACATCATTTTTACTAACTTTAGATATGAGTGCAATTTCTACATACCTTTCTTCATCTTCATCTGAATCATCCTTCATGGCTACAAATACCATCTCGGTGTCTTCTTCTAATTCGATATCAGTGTCATCAGTTCTGTTCTCAACTAGGTAACATGCTTTCTTCCCTTTGTCCTTGTAGTCTCAGGTATCTCTCTTTTCAGATTGTCAGTTGCTCTAATAATCTCTATTATCACCTTTATCAAACTTCTTCTCATATAATCTGTCATTTCCTCTGTCATCTTTTCTTTAGTTTGGGCATCTTGTAGCAAAGTGTCCAACCTCTTTACAATTGAAACATACAAGTGGTAATTTACCTTTGTATCTGCCTCTGCCGAAACCTTTGTATCTGCCTCTGCCTCTCTGCAATCTTCTGGCCATAAGTGCTTCAATCTCATCAAGTCCTTGATCCTCATTATCACTATCACTATCATTTCTAACAACATGTCTATGACTTGAGTTACTTATCTTTAGAGAAGATTTGAATGTAGATTCTAGAGATGGTAAGACACTATTATCAAAGTTGTTCATCTCAAATGAAATTAGTCTACCAATCAGACTATCTAGAGTAAATGTATTGTTTGAAACTGCTCTTATTTCTTGAATAGAAGACACTCTAATAGCATATACAAGTAGTAAGGTTCTTAAGATTTTACTTACCACTGTCTCCTCTTCAAGTACACCTCCAACTCCTCGGATAGCATTTACTACCTCTTTTATTTTGTAGCTATACTAAGTGATGTGTTCTCCTTCTTTCATCCTTAGGTCATCAAACCTCTCTCTTAGGCTTTCTGCCTTTTCTCTTAGTACATTGGCATCTCCTCCATGTACAAGCTTCAACTTATACCACATTTTCTTTGCAGAGGTGCAAGTTTTGACATCTTCAAACTCAGCATTGGAGAGTGATGATGCAAGTTCTATCATCATGCATTTATGCTCATGTTTTACTCTCAATTTCTCAAGAGTGTGAGGCCCTATAGGAAACATATATTTAGTATCTAAGTATTGAACAATATCATTTCCAATACCTAATAGGTGGAGTCTTATTATGCTTTTCCATGATGCAAAGTTGTCTTTATTCAACTTGGGCACATCTCGTCTGTTCATCTTGTGATCTTTTGCTTGAGTTGTTAAACTCCCTTTCTAAGTACACAAGATCTGATACCAATTGTTAGTAATAACTGAGAGGGGGGGGTGAATCATTGGCCTCAAAATATTCCAATAATCAACCCAAAAAACTTAGTACCACAATATTAAGCCTCTAGTTATCTTCAGTCCTATAAGATGAATGCCTTCAAATACTACTTTCAAATTACTACTACTCGGAATGCTTTGTAAAACCTTCTACTGTATGTTTATCGAATAGTTGTTTGTTAATTTACTGAAAGATAGTAAATTATCTAGAGTATATTGATCAATCTAGTTAAGTTATGTGTAATGAAAAATACTAAAGTAATGACTCATAAACACATTGACACATGGATTTTTAACATGGAAACCCTGTTAAGGGAAAAACCACTTGGGAACGGTAACCCAAAATTTTCACTCTTCTAAAGTGAGATCGGTGAAGAGCCAACCCTGTTAAAGGTTACAAACACACTGTTAGGTGTAACCTTGTTGGAGGATTTAAAATTTTAGTGTGTCAATTGATATCGGGCATCTCTATGCTACCTTCCTTGATCAAACACTTGGCCTGTCAATAGGTATCTGGCATCTCATGCTATCTTCATGATCAAACTTTTTGATAATCCTACGGATGTATCTCAATATAGAAAGGATCTTTAAATCCCACTCGGTTAAGAGACTTTCTGAATCAATGGTTAAAATAAAATAGTATGATCTGTTCACATATACAACTTATACTTGCAGATTTTTAGATCTATTGTAATCTCATAAAACTATTATGATCAATGTATCTCGGTTTATACCTTTGCTCCACTTTTATTCTTCTCATTGATGTTGTGCTCTGTTGCTCGTTGCCCATAGAAAAATTTAGCTCTTTCCTCAACTTGATTGATCAGGACTGTATGAAGTTTCTCTTCATCAGTTTCTCTTCAACATCCTCTTTTCATTCATTCACCCACCACAATTTGTAATGAATTGAGTTGTCTCTTTATAGACATGATATCACTGTTGTTAGGTTCTTGATTTTTCTTGATCTTGGCATGATCCACAATTCTCACCAATTAGATTTAAAGAAAAACTCATGTTTTATCTTGTAGAGATCCTCTTGCCAATTGGACAAAACAACTTTAAATCCATTACTTATCTTTGGCTTTATCTTGTCGATGAAAACAAAGATAACTACCAGTTAAGTCTAAATTTAGCTCTGCCAACTAGATATTTGTCATTTCTAAACTCAATTTAATTTTGGTGTTTAATTCTTTGATAGCTTCGGTCAACACTCTAGTTCTCCTCAGGCTTCTCTGTCAGTTTACACTATGTTTTTGGCCATTGGTTATGCTTGTGATTCTGCTTGTCGGTAATTCTCGTCAGTGTTCTTTCTCAGGCATCACTGTGATATGAATTTAGGTAATCTCTGTCTGTCGGTGTCCACTGACCATCGGTGTTTGAAGTCATATTGTGAATGCTTGTCTTTTATGCATTTACTGAAAGCATAATATTTTTATCTTTGATTCTCTAAAGTCTTTGACACTTTGATTATAACCGATTAGATTATATCAAGTTGACATCAATGACAATACAATCCATTAATTGATTTAATGTCTTGCATTATCCTTCTGCATTTCGGTGATCAACTTAACATCTTCAAACATTTAACCAGTTACATGTCATCAACAGATTACCAAGTTCATAACTTTGAAATAAAAGTAATATAATTCTTATAAAACTATAACATCAAAATATTAAATAATTGAACTCATAACACCAGAATTTTGGTAACACAAAAATCCTTGGTTAGAGGATAAAAATTGCGGTGGGGATGGCACCCACAACCTTCACTAACTGCTGTATAAAGAGTGCTTGGTTAGAGCTAAAAATTTTAGCTATTTCTGATAGCTTACCCGGTTAAGAGTATATATAAGACTTGTTAGGTCTACTTGGTTAAAGGATTTTTACAAACTCTATACTTAGAGATGTACACCGTTAAATGATAAACAAATATAAGATCGGTTAAGATCTACCCAATATTGGGATTTAAAGCTCTTAATACAATAGTATCAATAACTTAACAATGTCTATAAAAATACATCAAATGTAAATGTTGTTCAGACCCTATGTGCTATGATATGTGTTACCTCAATTCCCAAATTGTAACACTGTTATGTTCTGCTCTGTTGTAGCTGAATTTATGGTCAGTGCTCTCTGCTCTTCTCTTTATTCTTCAATAACTCCTTTAAGAATAATAACAACTCTCTGTCCTTCTTCTTTGTATATCCTCTTGTGTATGTATGTTTCTCTCTTAAAAATTCATCCAAGATATAGATGACTTTTGCCTCTTAATCTTATGCGTTAGGTACGCTGTACATTTCTCATAACTGTTAGATCTTCTTTCCAGCTCGATAACCATGTCACTTTTACCTCGGTACTTGTTATTTTTCTTGGAAATGAAAAACTTTATTTTTTCTATTTGATCTCTAGCTTAGATCTTTACTCTGATTTATTTGAATCGTTGATCATGTAACAAACTGTTATAAATATTTGTATATGCGTAATTAATGCTTTGACAATCATTAAATATGATCTGATCAGGTTTTTGATTAATTATATAACTCGGTTAAATAAATCCACAATACTCATTTAAATGATCTTCATCACTCGGTGTAATATAAACTCGGTGTACTACATGCGCTCAGTGTAGTGTATCACTCAATAACTATAAGTGTTCAGTACTCTGTCAACTTTGTTACTTTACCGACTGGCTGAGTGTGCATTACCGACTTGTCTTATCCTTAACTATCTCCTTTTACCGATTGATTCTCCTTGACTCCATGAATTTGACTAAAATAATGACAACAAAATATCTTTTAGAGATAACAGTAACCACTATTAAAAAATTGGTTGCAAGAAAAGTTGCTTGACAAGTTTTCTAGCAACTTTACAACTTTTACAAAATATGACAATATGAATCCAATTGACTTCCCTTACATCATGAATGGTCTATTATGACCTTGTTGGCACAAAAAAAGACCCACACACCCTAAAACCTATCAAAAGACCAAAATTGACAATATTAGCAAAGTAAGCTTGGTGCCCCTGCACTAGTATGAGTAATGCAACTTCCTAGATGAAAGTTATGGGTGAGGAAAAATGATACATGGGATTCAGTTCCTTTCCTAAAGGATGAAAAATTATTAGATGTAAATGGGTTTTTAAGAGAATATCTAGTCTAAATGGTACCATTAAGAAGAATAAACCATGATTGGTTAGTAAGGTTTATTCTTGGTTGGAGGGAATCAACTATGGTGAGATTTTATCTCGTATTGTGAAGCTGACATCTATTTGGTTCTTGTTATCACTTGCATCTTCATATGATTTAGAAGTAGATTTGATGGATGTGAAGACATCATTACTTCATGGTATGCCTTCCATCTATTAGTCCCTACTTCCCTTTATATATTTCTTTTTTTTTTCTTTTTCCCCATCTATGTTTTGAGAGGACGTTTTAATTTAAAAATAGAGATTGATTTGGCCTCCAATCCATCATCATGGTCTAGGTTTTTGTTGGATTTGGAAATATACTCAACAAGAGATGAAGCGTCAATACATAGGTTATTATTATTTATACTGTAATCATGAAATATTTATTATTTAGATTTTTTTAAAAATATTTAATATTATTATTTTAATGTTGATTAAGATTAAAATTCCACAAGGGATTAAGTGAGGTAGATTATCCATTAACTATTTATATTTACAAGGTTCCTACCAATGAAATTAGCTTCTAGTTCAGTTTTAGAGAACATTGAACACTTCTATAACGAGTTGTAGAAGGAAAGTACCCTTTAGATATGATGAAGAATCTTCCCTAAAAAAATAGATAAAGCAAGGTCAAGGATTACCTTGGAGCTCAATCTCACTATGTTGTTATAAAATATGGTCAAGCCTATTGAATAGTCTATGGCTACTTGATTTGAGGATAAAATAGAGAATCCTAAGGTCTATTTTATCATAGGTAAACATCAATATCTAGAATTTACATATGATCGTAAATAAGAAATTTATTAGATAGAATAGGTCCATTTAGTACATTTATTCTATCTTTTCCATCATGCAAGAACATAAGTTTTTGTACTCATTTTTAACACTTCCTTTGGAAATCAAGAGTTTAAAATAAATTTTACACACATTTCCATTACCAACTTTCCTCATTCTTTTTCTTAGGAAATCACTAGGTTGATCAAACCATTTCCTACGTAATCATATAAGATAAAATATCCATACAAGATTATAAAATTACCCTAATTTTTAAAAGATTAAAGACATATTAGAAGATTACACAAGATATACATTGGGAAACTTCTTTATATGGTTTGAAGCAATCTTGTAGAATCCAGTACCAAACATTTGACACCTATGAGTTATCTTTGAGTTTTTTGAGATCTAAATATGATCATTGTGTGTATTTCAAATTTGATAATCGTCATAGTCTTATAATAGTCATATACATGGATGATAAGTTTTTTTATTGGGAATGGAATGCGTATGATACCCTATTTGATGTCTCAATTATCATCATTGTTTGAAATGAAGGATTTAGGTGCAACAAGGTATATTATTAGGATTGAGATAGACTAAATGAATTGTGTTTGGATACTAGTTATGTTGTTGGACATATTATTATTTGTTGTGATAGTTAGAGTGCTATTAGCTTAACTAAGAATCCTACTTTCCATGCCAGAATAAAACACATTGTTGTTTAGTTTTATTTTAGGTCTTAATATGGTAGAAAATGGAAATCTAAAGTTGGATAAAATTGATACTTTGATGAATGTTACAAATGAATTGATGAATCCAATGAGCATAGAGAAGTTTAGATGGTGTTCTAGTCACATGAGTTGATAGGGAGGTTGGATGAATCACTCATTGATTCATGCTCTTAGTCTTTCATGAAAGACTCCTAAGGTGACTTCTCTCCACCACTTGCAACCTATAGGATCTTCAACTTCTTAGGATCCCCTGGTTCTTTTTTCCAACCCAACTATCATCAAAGTTCCTTCTATCAAGTCAACACTTGATGCAATCTTGCAACACTATCCATTAGCCCTTAAACCACCTTAAAGGCTTCTAACCTCCAATTTCTTGAATTTGTTTTACAGAGGTGTGGAGGTTCTTGTAAAGGCTTCAATCCATCCTACTAGGGGTATTAGGAGTTCACCTAATTCCATTTCCAAGTTGCTTTCATCAAACTTCACAGTTAGGCCTAAAAGGCTACTAGCCTTATTAGGTCTCCTTCTTTGAGAAATTAGGGATTTCCATAAATCCTTCCAAAGAAACCCCAAATATTTTATTGGGATTCCTAGTTCATATTCCCACCCCTCCAGGATTTTTTGGGTCTTGGGGTTACAACTGGTTGTGCAGTGCCCTAGCCATAAATCAGTGAAATTAAGGCTTTTTAGGATCTTCCTAGCCCCTATGCAACTTTAGCAAGTTTCACCAATCAAATGGATTGGTAGAGTATCTCCCTCTTCAAAAAAACTTGGTAAGACTCATATCTTCTTTCTCCAAAAGGAAATATGTCTCTAAGTAATCACCTCTGCAAATTAAGTGCTCTGCACTATGGTCTTTCCTAGCCGGGCTCACCTCTGGCTCGCTTAGGGAAAGACTCCCAAAATAGATCCTTTGATTTCAAGGGCCCAAAATCCTATCATATGTACACACATGGAGTCCAGTCACTATTCCCAAAGGACCATACAATTTTTACAGTGGGAGAATGAGCTAGCACTCCATTCTTTACAAACTGCCTGGTTCAGACCAGTGACATTGAAGATTACAAACTATTTACAAGAAGTGCTTCAAATTAAACAAAATGTCTATCTAATGCCACAAATATTCAAGAAAATAAATACCCTACATCATTCATGAGTTATAGTGCCAAATATAATCCATTAAAGTATCACTATAATGCAAAAACAACAAAACTACACACAGAGTCACATATGCTTTCTTGATTTAAAAAATCCAGTCCGTACAGTAGGCATCCAACCTTGCTACCAGGTCAAAGTTACCCTTATATAGGGTGGTGAAGTGGTTATCAACCCCTTAGGGCATCTCTTGGACAAGTTTTCCAAACTTGCAAATGTTTTCGGAGCAACATTGCAAAATTGCAAAGTTGCAAAATGCAACTTTTGCAACTTTTCTCCATTTCTTGCAAACTATACAAACATGTTTCAATTCTTCCCTAAAATTTACCAAAGACCTAATTAAGGGTTGAAACATGATTCCAACCTATCCTAGACCCTACTAACCTCATAATGACATCATCATGACACATGTGCCAATTAGAAGGCTTTACAACTTATTAGCCCTAATTGCACCTGCCAAAAGTCCTACGACTCCAAATGAACACAAATTATCCCACCTATTTTGTGGTCAACATGACCTCAAAAGAACACAACAAAAATTTCCTTAGGACACGCACACACTACTGAAAAGG
The DNA here is from genome assembly GCA_018584345.1 of Thuja plicata. Classification (NCBI taxonomy): domain Eukaryota; kingdom Viridiplantae; phylum Streptophyta; class Pinopsida; order Cupressales; family Cupressaceae; genus Thuja; species Thuja plicata. The sequence continues at coordinate 654,750 of MU228150.1, read as the reverse complement.
GATAAGATTTCCAAGACAACCTATGGGTTTTCCTGCACCATTCTCCCGCTCTGCACAAACCCTAAGGAATGTGGGGAGATATCAGAGACAAATCAATGCCATACTTCTTGAAATGAGCTTCTTCCACCCATGTAGCTTCAGAATCTAGTTTTTCCTCCACTGTATGAGGTGTTCCATGTACACCTTGTTCCTAGTAGACTTCTTCACTCTAGATTCCAAGATCCAATCTGCTTGAAGCTTGGCCTTAGGAGGTAAGACTTCAGTACCTACATCCTCCAATACCTCCTTACTATTTTGACTCATATCAATTAGTGGTCCCTTATACTTGATCAAGCCAGCTACAATAAACACTGGTTAAATACTTAAACCTTCAAGAAACTCCACCTTGTAAGCATTATGTCCATACTTAGCTATGACCTTACATGGTCCTACTCTCTTCATTTTCAACTTTGTTGGCATTCCTTTCTGCAATCTAGAATTGTTTAAATGGACCATAACATAATCTCCCACTGTAAATTGTAAATCTTTCCTAGATATGTCAACCTTAGCTTTTATTTTATGAGTAGCCTTTGTGATTGTCTTCTTCACCTTCTCTTGTATCTCCTTCATTGTTTGAGTAAAATCCTTTGCATGGCCACTTCTATGCTCCATAGCTCATAGATCTCTGAGTTCACATACACCCCTTGGATGCATTCCATATACTATCTCAAAAGGACTTCTCCCTGTTGTCCTATTCACACTATCATTATATGCATATTCAGCTTGTGGAATGATCAAGTCCAAAGTCTAACCATACTCCTTGGTTAGGCATCTGAGAAGGTTACCTAACACTCTATTTATTACTTCAATTTGACCATCTGTCTGTGGATGGTAAGCTCAACCAAAAGAAAAATTAGTTCCCAATATCTTCCATAGAGTCTTCCAAAAGTGACTCATGAGCTTAACATCTTTGTCAGACACTATACTTGGGGGTAGCCCATGTATTCTCACAATCTCCTTGAAAAAGAGATGAGAAATGTAGCTAGCATCATGAGTGGTCTTACAAGGAATGAAATGACTCATCTTGCTAAATCTATCTACCACCATATAAACATTATCCAACCTTGTCTTGGTCTTGGGAAGACCCACCTCAAAATCCATGCTAATGCACTCCCATGGTCTGAATGGTTAAGGGTTGATACAAAACTGCATTACTATCTCCCCCTTTGGCTTTCATGAAAACCACACATTGGTCCACATACCTTCTAACATCTCTTGGAAACTTGGGCCAATAGTAAAATCTCTGTACCAACTCCATTGTTTTGTTGATACCAAAATGTCCACTTAAGCTACCATTTTGCTTCTCCTGAATGAGATTTTCTCTCATTGATCCTTTGGGAACACATAATTGATTTCCCTTGAACATTAGTCCACTATGTAATGTATACTCTAAAAATTGACTGTGAAAATGATTCTCAAAATCAAAACATACCTTATATGCTTCTGACGAGTCTTCCTCTTCTCCATAGAGATCCTTCAAACTCTCTATCCCAATGCTTTGAAATTGTACTTCTTGCATTGTTAGAATCCTTCTACTTAGTGCATCTACCACCTTGTTCAATTGTCCCTTCTTATGCTTGATAGTGAATGTAAATGCTTGAAGATACTCCATCCACTTCAAGTGCCTATTACTTAGATTTTCTTATGTGTTGATGTAGCTAAGTGCCTGGTTATCTGTAAACACTACAAACTCCTTAGGTAGGAGATAATGTCTCCACTTTCTAAGAGACTGCACTACAACATATATCTCTAAGTCATAAGCAGATTACTTCTTATTTTCCTTATTGAGCTTTTCACTAAAGAAAGCTATAGGTCTGCCTTCTTGGCTTAGTACTCCTCCTTCTGCAATGCCACTTGCATCACACTCCAATGTGAATAGATTATCAAAAATAGCTAAGAGAAGGATGGGTTGGGTAGCCACTTTTTTCTTCAACTTCTCAAAGGCATTGTTAGGAATAAGGTGTCTCAACCTTGGATAATTCCTATTCTTATTATTTGTTTTGTAAAATGTATTTCTTGCAAATAATGTAATTAAGTGTGAGTGTACATGTCTAGTTGGCATGTTGATGTG
>MU228150.1:627298-645228 GCA_018584345.1 Thuja plicata | reverse complement strand
TCTCAACCTTGGATAATTCCTATTCTTATTATTTGTTTTGTAAAATGTATTTCTTGCAAATAATGTAATTAAGTGTGAGTGTACATGTCTAGTTGGCATGTTGATGTGTCACTCCACTTGATGTGTCTGCATCTTGAATTATGTGTAAGGAGATCATGGCTGAAACGGTTATGACAGATTCCTATGACACGTAAGAGCTATTTCTAGGATATTTTAATGACAGGTGAAGACATGCAATGACATGTGGCAACTGATAAAGTTGAGTAATGTACACTCTTCCAATCCTTGATCCAAAAATTTTTAGGGTTCCTATTTTCTCAGAGAATGGTAAAACCCTAATACGACTATCTTTGGGAGTTGCCCTAAAAAGGAAAGCTTAATGATATAAGCATTTTTTAGGGTTACACGAAGATATACAAAAAGAGTGTATTGTTGGTATAATCTGGTGCTACTGGATTTCTCTGGGTGTGTCGACTGTCTCCTGAAAGAACTTGCATTGCAAGTGTGTTGTAACCATTGTGTTGAAGATAATACATTGTGCAGGTTTTGGAGTGCTGGGGTTTTTTACTGAAAGGTTTTCCCTAGGGTAAATCATTGTGTCATTCTCTATTTTTTGTATGCATGGTATATGGTTGCAATATCTTTGTTAAAGTATTTAACGAATTTAAATTGTAAGAATTTAAAAAGAATTTGCACAATACTTTCCTTTAGAGATTAGTGTAGGAAGCTGTTTCCGCACCTGAGTTTCCTTACAGGCATTCCCTACTTCTAAAGTTCATCTGAACTTAGTTTTCAACCCTCCTCTAATAGTGTCTAGCACTGGTGCACAAATTCCACTAAAATTTCTTATAAACTTCCTATAAAACTGAGCTAACCCATGAAAGATCCTTACCTCTATCGCCATGGTTGTTGTAGGACAATTTAAAATAGCTTCCACCTTGCTTGGGTCCATATTCAATGACCCTTGGGATAATACAAACCCCAAATACACAAGCTCTTGCTTGAAGAACTCACACTTTTCTAGATTGATGGATAACTTCTCTTCCTGCAACCTTTTGAATACCATCTCCACATGCTTCAAATATTCCTCTGCTATCTTACTGAAGATGAGTACATCATCTAGATACACTACCACAAATATCCCATTGAATTCCTTAAGCACTTCATTCATGAGCCTCATGAATGTGCTAGGGGCATTTGAAAGGCCAAATGTCATAACTCTCCACTCATACAACCCATCAGTGGTCTTAAAATTTGTCTTCCATTCATCCCCATCTTTGATTCTAATCTGGTGGTACCCACTTTTGAGGTCCAACTTAGTGAATTACTTTGCCCCTCCAAGGCAGTCCATCAAGTCCTCAATTATAGGAATATGGAATTTGTATCTAATTGTAATCCTATTAATAGCCCTAGAGTCAATGCAAAGTCTCCACTTACCACCTTTCTTAGATGCTAATACCATAGGTACGACACATGGACTGATGCTCTTCTTGATTAGTCCTTGGTCTAATAGCTCCTGCACTTGTCTATCCACTTCTTGGTTCTTTTCTGGTGTGAGCTTGTATACTGCCTTGTTGGGAAATGAATCCCCTGGTATGAAATCAATCCGATGACTGATATCCCTTTTATGAGGTAATGTTGCTGGTGTCCCATCACTAACTATGTCCTTTAACTTTCCAAGTAACTTCTGGACTTCTTCTGCTATAGGTGCTTGAGTGACATTTTCCTCTTCTTTGGGTGTCACCACTATGGCATACCCTTCACCTCCTTGTTGTTGGAATGTGTTTAGGAACTCCTTTCCACTACTTAACAAGACACTAGGGGTCTTTAACTGTGTTTCTTCCTCCTCTAATAGAGACTATATTTTAAATGTCCTACCATCCTTCTTGAATGAGATGATGTTCTCTTTTCCATCATAGATGGCCCCTCTATCATATTGCCATGGTCTTCCCAATAGGAGATGACATGAATACATAGGCAACACATCACAAATCAACTTGCATTTGTATCCTCCAATGGATAATTCCACCCAAGTATGCTCATTCACTAGGACACTTTTCCCTTTATTCAACCATGTCACTTTGTATGGATTAGTATGGGGTATCATCTCCAACTTAAGCTTCTTCAATGCCTCCTCTAATATGATGTTATCAGTGGACCCTGAATCCACTATAACTTTACACACTTTCCCAAGTATTTTGCATCTCACTCTGAATAAGGATCTTCTTTGTTTTGGCTCCTCCTTGACTGGTTGTTTGATTATGACCCTTCTAAACATCAAGTTCTCCCCTATTTCTGATTCAATATGAATAATCTCAGGTGACTTGACACTCATGGTGTCTTCTTGAACATATCCTATCCTCTTCTGTGTGTTAGAAGAAGTTGCTTTCTCAGGGAACCTATAAGCAGGATGACCCATCTATCCACAGTTATAGCATTTCATACTAGCAAAGTAGTAATTACCTTTACCTTCTCCTCTTCCTTTGTTAGAACCCCCTTGAGTTCCTCTACCTTTTCCATGGCCTCCTCTAGGAGTGGTCTCATTTCTATGCTCTGCAAGTTTAGACTCTCCTTGGCTTCTCTAATCAGTCCCTCTTCTTTGGTATCCTCCTCTATGTCCTCTTTGATCCCTTCCTCTTCCTCTATTCTTGGAAGTATGATCTTGCCTTCTTCTACTCTTTTCTTCAATCTTTATAGCCAATTGATAACATTGGTGCATTGTTTTGGGACTGAGAAGAGTCATCTCTTCTTGTATATTCCACTTCAATCCATTAAGGTATCTAGCCACCTTAAGGCTTTCATCCTCAGAGACATTTGATCTCATGCACAACTTATGAAATTCCTTAGTGTAGGAATTGATATCAAGATCCTTTTGTCTTAAGCTCTACCTCTTCTTGTGCGATTGGATTTCATAATCATCCGGCATGTATGCTTCCTTCACTTTGTTAACCATCCCTTTCCAAGTTGAAATTGGTTTCTTGCCTTCTTTTTCTCTCTATGACTGAATGAACTTCCACCATGTCAAAGTAGAGCCTCTAAGCCTTGATTTTGCCACTTTGATCTTCTGAGCTTCTGTAACCCCATCACATTCAAAGTGATTTTCCATGCCCTCAATCCAGTCCATAACTAGATCTGCCTCCATCTTCCCACTGAATAGTGGTATTCCTTCAAGTGCCTTTCCACTCATAGCCTTCAATGCCTTCAAGAAAGGCTCCTCTTGCAATACAGGGTTAGGTTTAGGGGTCTTGTCTTCCTTTGCAAACTCTTTACCCTTAGATTCTTTCCCTTCCAATTTATCACTGACCTCATCGGTCCTGGTCTGCACTTCACTTAGTGTTTGTTCAATTTAAGCTATTCTTTCCCTTAATAACTTATTATCTTCCTCCTTTACATCGACCTTCTTGGCCAATTCCACATTAGTCAACATGATTGTGGACCCACTAGACTCACAATCTGATATGCACTAGCAATCCCAAATCTTTTTGGGGCTCTGATACCAATCTAATAGGGAGGTTGGATGAATCACTCACTGATTCATGCTCTTAGTCTTTCTTGAAAGATTCCTAGGGTGTATTATCTCAACCACTTGCAACCTATAGGATCTTCACCTTCTTAGGATCCCCTAGCTCTTTTTTCCAACCCAACTATAATCAAAGTTCCTTTTATCAAGTCAACACTTGATGCAATCTTGCAACACTATCCATTAGCTCTTAAACCACCTTAAATGCTTCTAACCTCCCATTTCTTGAATTGGTTTTACAGAGGTGTGGAGGTGCTTCTAAAGGCTTCAATCCATCCTACTAGGGGTATCAGGAGTCCACCTAATTCCATTTCCAAGTCGCTTTCATCAAACTTCACAATTAGGCCTAAAAGGCCACTAGCCCTATTAGGTCTCCTTCTCCGCGAAATCAGGGATTTTCCCTAAATCCTTCCAAAGAAACCCCCAATCTTTTCTTGGGATTCCTGGTTCATATGCCCACCCCTCAAGGATTTTTGGGGTCTTGGGGTCACAATTGGCCGTGTAGTGCCCTAACCAGAAATGAGTGAAATTAAGAGTTTTTAGGCTCTTCCTGGCCCCTTTGTAACTTTAGCAAGTTTCACTAATCAAATGGATTGGTAGAGTCTCTCCCTCTTCGCAAAATCTTGGTAAGATTCATATCTTCTTTCCCCAAAAGGAAATATGTCTCTAAGTAATCACCTTTGTAAATTAAGTGCTCTGCACCGTGGTCTTTCCTAGCCAGGCTCGCCTAGGGCAAGACTCCCAAAATAGCTCCTTTTCTTTCAAGGGCCCCAAATCCTATCATATGTACACACATGGAGTCTAGACACTATTCCCAAAGGACTATACAATTTGTACTTTGGGAGAATGAGCTAGCACTCCATTCTTTAAAAACTGCCTGGTTCAGACCAGTGACAGTGAAGATTACAAACTATTTACAAGAAGTGCTTCAAATTAAACAAAATGTCTATCTAATGCCACACAGATTCAAGAGACTAACTAACCTACATCATGCATGAGTTACAGTGCCAAATGTAATATATTAAAGTATCACTGTAGTGCAAAAACAACAAAACTACACACACAGTCACATGCTTTCTTGATTTCAAAAATGCAGTCCGTATAGTAGGCATCCAACCTTGCTACCAAGTCAAAGTTCCCCTTATATAGGGTGGTGAATTGGTTGTCAACCCCTTAGGGCATCTCTTGGACGAGTTGTCTAAACTTGCAAATGTTGTCGGAGCAAGATTGCAAAATTGCAAAGTTGCAAAATGCAACTTTTGCAACTTTTCTCCATTTCTTGCAAACTATACAAACATTTTTCAATTCTTCACTAAACTTTACCAAAGACCTAATTAAGGGTTGAAACATGATTCCAACCTATCCTAGGCCCTACTGACCTCATGATGACATCATCATGACACATGTGCCAATTAGAATGCTTTACAACTTCTTAGCCCTAATTGCACTTGCCAAGATTCCTAAGAATCCAAATGAACACAACTTATCCCACCTATTTTGTGGTCAACATGACCTTCAACAAAACACAACAAAAATTGCCCTAAGGCACACACACACACTACTAAAAAGGAAAAAGATTTCCAAGACAACCTATGGGTGCTCCTGCACCATGAGCCTTGGGACCTTGAGCTAGTAATTGTTTTAGATTCTTGACAGGTCCTTGACAAGTGGGGAATATTTTGTTTAAAGTACCTTCCAATAATCCACACTCAACACACATTATTCTACGATAAAAAAAGCATAACACATGTACTTTAGAGACATCAAGCTACTCCAATGAATCTTCCATGTTTGCAAGCATAATGGGTAAACATGCAACCACACATTTCATGTCACATATACACTATCTAGAAAGAATCATTATAAATGACAACCAACCTCAACAAAAAACACGTGCTTTCTTTTATGGATGAATGGACAAATCAACCTACCAAGTGGTATTGACTAAATCACGTGTCTCAAATCCATGAGCGCATAGAATCATTGACCCCAACATTAAGTGTTTAATACTAATCTTCCCCAATATTAAATAATTTTAATGAAAAAACCCATACATAAAATATCTAACCAATTTTATAAAACAAATTTATAATTGGGCCCAAATAAATATATAATATGGCTAACCGCATCTCCAAAGATGTACCACCATTTTCCTAATCTTTTTGAGATCATGTCTTTTCATTTAGAAAATATTGTAGGACAATGCAATCAAATATACCTAAATACACAATTTAAACTTCTAAATTTTTTTAACACAATTGTTGATAGATAATATTAAGGCTTCTAGAGCCTGCACGAGTAGCGGAGTTGGCTTGGGCTGTGAGTTTGCTCCCCATAGGTCTCGGGTTTGACTCCAACGCCCGAATTTCATCTGATGCATCTGGTAGGTAGGCTGCTTGATGGTTTTCCTTGAAAAGTAGGAATTTGAACTTCGGAAAATAAAGATTAAACCATGCATGTGAGCTAGTCCAGAAACAAGACTATAGGTACAATTTCATCTAAGATAGAAAAATCCAATTGTTTTATATATCGAAATATTAAGATTCAAGTTTAAAGTTAATAAACCTAACCTAAAAGAATAAATATACCAAAAAATTAAAGATATCCACTCAATACATTTTTTTTTTCTCTATATAAAACAATTACATGCTAAAAAACCTTAAACATGGTCATACTTAATATACTATTTATTAAAGAAACTTTTTAACTTTCTTTTATCTAATCAAAATAAAATGTAATTCAGTGATACCAATTTTGTAAAATCATATATTTTAATATGAAGAGATGTGAATCACCATATCTATTATGATTAATGTTTTAGAAGACCCCCATCTCATAAGTTTGAGGGGTCCATTTGAACATTCATTTTTCCTCATTAGTGCTAAACAAACTCAAATCCAGGAGGGAAACTACAATTTTTAAGTGCTCTCGCCCATTAAAATCACTTAAAAACCTCTCAAGTACCAAATCTATCCATCTCATTCATGAAAGGCGTGTTTTTATAAGCTACTAATGGAGAACATGAACACAAACATTCACTTAATTAACATGCTCTCTCATTCTCTATGTATATGGAACTAATTATTACTCTCTTAACTTTTCAATTGTTTATTGTAGCAAAAGTTAAGAAATAACCATTAGGAAACAAGAGATTAAGTAGATCGTTCTAATCTACAATTTAAAATCAAAACTATATAATAGTGATTTTAAAGTCATTTTTAAAGAGACATCTAGCCAGAGATATAAATATTTAACTTATATTAAAACCAAATTACGCTGGATTACCTCACAAATATTGTGGGCTCTGCCTTTCGGCCTTCAAATCATTGTCTTTTGCTTCAATACCACGTAAAGTACGAAACCAACTTTGTCAACAAGAAAAAAAAACAAAGAAAATACAAAGGCAAAGGAGAAAAATTCCAAAAACCTCGCCATTCTCTTTGTAGGAAAGGAAAAAAACAACGAATACCTACGCAAATACAGGATATATTACTGCTGCTCGTACAAGTTCATAATCTGTATTTATCTCGCATTGAATGCATTCTGTTAATACCCATATCTACAGATTGCAGAACTGCTGCTTCTGTTGATAAACAGAATCCCAAAAAAGAAAACAGGCATCAATGGAGTCGCCTGTAAAAACTCCTAATATATCGGAAATGATGTCCCGCTTTGCCAGGAGCTGCAAATTACGCTCCATGGAGTTTTTGGCCGAGCTCAACGATTTCCCTGACGGAAACCCAAATGCCCAAAACGTCCCATACCAGGAAATCCCTACTGAAAATGGTTCTGAAAATCAAAAGATTGATGAAAATGGTCCTGTTCTGTTACTTGACGGAGATTCGAACCCTGCTCGCCCAACAGACGACAACTCCCTGGAGGTTATGATTTCGAATCTTTTTGCCAATATTTCTGCCTTTAAGGCTGCATATGTGCAGCTACAGACTGCCCATACGCCATTTGATGTTAATAACATACAGACTGCAGACAGGGCAGTTATTGCGCAGCTTCAGAAGCTCTCAGACCTGAAAAAATGCTATAGAAATGGGTATAAGACCCTCCTACCTGATACCCAACTGGAGGCACAGGTGCACGAGAGGCAGTGCATGCTGAGAACCTATGAAATGATGTTGAACAGGCTGGAATCTGATATTCAGAGCAAGGATACTGAGGTGGATTTGATCAAGGAAGAGATTAGAAAAATGAAGGCGATTAATGTCAAACTAGAGAAGAAGTTGCAGGAGGAATCTGATCTGTGTTTGAGCATTGAACTTTTTGTTAGGACGGTTCAGGAGGCATCCAGAGAGTGTCATGGATTCAGCAAGCTCTTGATCGGCTTGATGAAGGATGCAAAGTGGGATTTGGATTCTGCCGCCCATTCCATACAGCCTGATATCAGGTATGCCAAAAGAGTACACAAGAAATTTGTTTTTGAATCGTATGTTTGCAATAATATGTTTGGGGGGTTCGAGAATGAGGATTTTTATATTCTTGGGGGTTTGTCTTCGGTCCTGGATCCTGAAAAATACAGGCTTGAGTGCTTTTCAGAGTTCCAGGACTTGAAGGGCGAGAATCCTTTAAAATTTCTTGAGTCTTATTCACCAAAAGAGGATTGCATGTTTGCAAAATTCTGTCATAAAAAGTACCTGCAGCTTGTGCATCCTAAGATGGAGAAGTCCTTTTTTGGGGATTTGGGGCAGAGGGATTGTGTTGAAAATGGTGGGCATCCTGATTCTGCCTTCTATCAGGCCTTCCTGAAGCTTGCCAAGTCGGTGTGGCTCGTGCACAGGCTGGCGTTTTCGTTTGATCCGACTGTTAGCATATTTCAGGTAAGGAGGGGGACCGATTTTTCAGCCGTGTACATGGAAAGTGTTGTGCAGGGGGCGGTGTTTGGGATGGAGGGTGTAGATGGCATAAGGCCGAAAGTGGGGTTCACAGTTATGCCTGGTTTCAGGGTTGGGAAGACAGTGATCCAGTGCCAAGTTTATCTCACAGACACAGAATGTATAGATTAATTGGTTGGAATATGTTTAGAATGACCGGCATCTTTATCTTCCGTTGAGGAATTGATGCTGAAAATTAATGTCGTGATGGTGCACATGGAAGGTTCTGCTTGGATTTCAGGTTTCACAGTCATGCTTGTTTTCAAAATTCAGAGGAACCTGATGCAAATGCCAAGTTTATCTCGCAGGCACGGAATGTAAGATCAGTTGGTAGGAACGTGTTCGGCAAGAATCAACGTCTTTGTTTTCTAATTTAAATTCTGCTGAAAGCTCTGTCATGATGGTGCGGACGGTAGCATCGGTAGGCTTAAAGTGGATCTCACAGTCACACCAGGTTTTAGGATTGGATTCAATCCAAAGCTCATCGCACATTCCTGTACTGTATATAGTAGTTAGTAGAAGTTTGTCTGGAAAATGCGACAGTTTTTTTTCTTATGACAAAGTGATGCTGAAAGCTATGGTTATATAGTTGTTCCGCTCATTAGTTTTGTACAGAGCCGGCAAGCATGAATGGTTCAGTCAATCATTTTGGGTGTCCATGAAAAGAGAGGTTGATTTGGATTCCAATTTAACGCCCCAAAAGAAATTATGCTACTATAATTTCCTGTTTTTGGAGGGTAATGTGTGATACGGATCACAAAAGGAATGCATAAAGAAGCTAATTGGGTATGCTTTGCTGTTCTAGAGGGTTTTCAGTCTGTGCGGATAAACTATGGGCATTTAGTTTTTTAATTCATTGTTCTTGTACAGCATCATCAAGTATGTGTCTTGGATTTACCATGAAATACGAGACTGGTATGGGACCCAAATTCTTCATCGCAAATGAATGCATTAAGAAGGCATTTGGGCACACTGTCATTTTGGAGGGTTTCGTGTAATTCGGCACAACAAAAAGAATGCACTAAGGCAGAAGTTGGACGTGCTTTTTCATTTGGAAGGTTAGGTGTGATTCAGAATAACAGAGTGCATAAAGAAGCTATTTGGGTGTGCTTTGTTTTGTTGAGGGTTCTTCGTCCATTTCTTCGGATATTATGCTTCAGCTGAAATAGAGCACAGAGATAGCATTTGGTTGTGCTTTGTCATTTTGGAAAGTTAGGTGTAATTCAATACAGCAAAAGGAATGCATAAAAATGCTATTTGGGTTTGCTATACCATCTTGGAGAGTTGGCGTGCTGTAAAATACCAAAAATAATGCTTTAAGAAGCCATTTGTGTGTTTTTCAAGAATTAGGCTACATTATTTCTATTGATAGCTCTAACGACAGACCTATTATCTGCATGGAAAGCGAGGCAGGTGATGGTGACAATGTTTAGTGCACATTATACAACAAAATGAGTTTGTTTTCTTTGTGTTCAGATTTGAGATTTAGCTAACAAGGCCTATTATCTGCATGGAAAGCGAGGCAGGTAATGGTGACAATGTTAAGTGCACATTATACTACAAAATGAGTTTGTTTTCTGTGTTCAGATTTGGCATTTAGGTAACTTATTCCTGTAGAATGCCTTAGTGGCAGATCTATTATCTGCAATGAAAGCCAAGAAGGAATTAGTGCCCATGCCAATTGCACATTATACAACAGCGTGAGTTTGTTTTCCTCTTGATCAGATTCCAGCATTTATTGTGTCAATTCAAGGGTTGTGAACTTTTTAAGGCCCTGGGGAGAAGTTGAAGACAAAATGAGTTTGGCAGTTGAGTTTCAGTCTAACCACTGTGACAGACTTCTTTGTAAATGTGGAAGATTTGGGGCAACGTTTCCCTTGAAATGTTTTGAAGATAATACTTACAGTTTGTAAAACTATGCAGTTAATCAAATGTAGTTTACCCTTTTGACATTCATAAATCAGCATTCATTCCTCATAGTACATACAGATAAATAGATGAAATTATTTGTAAACTTTGGTGGAGTTGCCCTTTGTCGTGTCTGTTGGGACAATTCATCTAAATGAAATATCTTTGGGGTGATTCTACTGGTAACTGAGATAATAATATTTTTCCCAGAGGTGACAGTTTATACTTATCGAGATGCTACTATGGTAAAGTCGTCAATTTTTCTTTTCATCACGTATAGTTGTGTTTTCCTCACACTGTTTGAAATGTGTATTTGGCAGTGGAGAATGAATGATTTACTTTCTTTGTAATCCATCTTCCTGATGACATATTAACTAATAGGGGCACTTTTGACTTTGATGAAAATGAATGTATCGGGGAAGTTGCATGACCAAAAGAAAACACTGGCATCAATTTGCTGCTTCAAGTACTTGTTTTATTTCGTTAATGCATATGCTGTTGTTTGTTGTCTTAGTTCCAATCTAGCCGGGTAATATTTGGATGAGTTCAAGGATGCTTTTTAAGGATGGATGAATGTTTTGAATGTTATGAGACAACCAAGAAGTCTATGACTGCTTATAGACAAAGAGCTGTGTTTTAAAGTACCTAGTTGCGCAATTGACCGAACATAGAAATGTGAATAATCTTTATTCTGCTTATGAGACAACCAAGAAGGTTGTGAGTACTTACAGACAAAGAGCATTGGTTTTGAAGTACCAAGTTGCATAATTGAACCAAACATAGAAGTCTGAATAATCTAATCTGTATTTGCTTTACAGAATACATGTTTGCACAATTTGTCAATTCTGCCCTTGCAACATCACCAAAATTGCATGGTTTATATCCGACTGTCAGATCTGCAACTGTTTTCAAGGAATATTTTTAGTTTAGTTTAAAAGCAGATCCTTTTCCTTCTTTATAGGAATCAGTATCGTTAACAACGTGAGTTTACATGAAATGAAAGTTCCCTTATTTATTTTGTAAATGTTTTTGAATAAAGCAAAAACAGGTTTGTAAATGTTGATTGAGGTAATGGAACGACTTTTACGTGATGGGGACAGGGGTTGTTCGGACCACTCTCTTAATGATTGGTAAACATCAGTCACATTGCATGTATCCTGTAAGTATTACACCACACCCTGCAGTCCTGGGTCATGCTATTACAAATATGAAATCTGTTGCATTCTAATAGGATAATCCAATCTGCGGTAGTGTATTTGTATTCAACAAATATTTTTCCATCTAAGTTGGAGATTTAAGTGTGGACATAGTAATGTTGGCCATATTTGAGCATTCATATAAAATGTTGGCCTCCATAGCTACATTAAGAAGTAGGACAAAATTTCTTTGCATTGTTGATTCAGTTTGACTTTTTGATTAGGCAGCCCACAGGCGCATATCAGGAAGTAATATCACTGGCATTCCCTATGAAGTAATATTTGTGCTGTAAATTCTTTGTTTTCATGGCATTCTCTTTAATTTTGAAGTTCAATTTTGTTGCAGTACTAAATAAGTTAGGTCATTTAATAACATTAGATTTCAACAATCTATTATGCTGATGTTTTACTGTTTCTGGATTTGATTGTGTGAAATTTTTTGCATCAATATTTTTGATCGCACTCTGTGATCCATCATCAGGATGAAAGAGTGCATAAGGAGAAGGAAAATTTGTTTTTCCTTCTCCTTATGCACTCGTTCATCCTGATGATGGATCACGGAGTGATGCAGGAGCATCTTGGATGAGCACACAGGGAAACAAAGTGCCAGGTTTTTGAATAGCAATTCGAAGTTAAAAAGACTTGTTTCTCCTTCTCCTTATGCACTCGTTCATCCTGATGATGGATCACGGAGTGATACAGGAGCATCTTGGATGAGCACACAGGGAGACAAAGTGCCAGGTTTTTGAATAGCAATTCGAAGTTAAAAAGACTTGTTTTTCCTTCTCCTTATGCACTCGTTCATCCTGATGATGGATCACGGAGTGATGCAGGAGCATCTTGGATGAGCACACAGGGAGACAAAGTGCCAGGTTTTTGAATAGCAATTCGAAGTTAAAAAGACTTGTTTTTCCTTCTCCTTATGCACTTGTTCATCCTGATGATGGATCACGGATTGATGCAGGAGCATCTTGGATGAGCACACAGGGAGACAAAGTGCCAGGTTTTTGAATAGCAATTCGAAGTTAAAAAGACACACTTGACAATGAACAAATTAGAGCTGGATAGGATTGAATAGCAATTCGAAGTTAAAAAGACGCACTTATGACATTGAACAAGTTAGAGCTGCGTAGGAATTCCAAAGGATTGGGTAGTGGAGGAAAGCAAAAGTCAACAGAGATAAAAAGGATTAGTGTGTTGAAAGGAAGATGAGATAACAAGGTGCAAAAGTGAGAAGAAGGATGAACAGAGGAAATTATCAATTTTAATTAGATTTGCATATTGAAGAGTTTTATTTGATTTTTATGTCAATAAAATTTTGCTTGTAGCTTGTTGTACAAATGTGGTTTTCTGGAGATTTTGGTTTGAAAATTAGCTTAGTGGTGGTGGTAGAAAAAATATACTGAACATGTAGTTCTATAGATGAATATGGGAGCTTTGATTGTACAAGTTTATAGAAGAAAAGACTTTCATTTGCAGGTTCAAATTGTTTTTCAAGAAGTGGTCTGTCACAGATTTTTGTGCACATTTTTAGAGTTTGATGAAGTAAAATTAATTTCTTTGTGGGTTCTTTTTACTTACTAAAAGTGTTTCTCTTATTTGAAAATGAAGGAGTTTGTATAGTGGCTGGAAAAATCAACACTCTTTTTTGGAGGTCTTGATTTTTGATTTGTATTATGGAATGTGATCCAAAACATTGATGTAAAAATTCTCACACAATTGAATCAAGAAACAGCACTGCAACATACCATTTTTTCTTCTTTTTATGCACTTTTTCATCCTGGTGATGGATCATGGAGTGTGATCTGAAATGTTGATACAAAAACTCTCACACAGTTGTATCTAGAAACAGCACTTCAACTTATCATTTACCCCCTTCCTTATGCACTCTTTCATCCTAATGATGGATCACGAATTGTGATCCAAAACGTTGATACAAAAACTCTTACACAATTGAATCCAAAAATAACAATACATCAAATTAAGTCATTGTAAACTCCATTAGATATTTTATTGGCGGAAAGGTCTTGCATGAATATAATCTTGGCTCCTTCAGATTAACAAATTATGAAGTCACTTTATCAGTACTAATAACAGCTATAAATGGAGGGCCTCTTTTGAAACATGAAAAACAAAGAAGAAACATGTTTATTATATGAAAGACAATCAAGATGATAAATGGTAGTATACTTTCTTGTAGACTAATAGATTCATGAAATCTATCATGCAAAAAAATATAAAAATAACTAGCAGCAACCATTGAAGACCAAGGCATGGCGAGGAACATATGTAATTTACGAAGTTCGATGTGTGAATCATAGATTCTATGTATCCATTAGCCTGTATGATTATATTCTATCTCACTGATCATATTGACCATCTTTCATATAATAATATCATTTCCCACACTGCTGCTTAAATTTAAGCAGTAGAGTGTTCCCTCCAAAATAAAAATTGTGGGAAAAAAAAATTTAGAATCTTTTTCTATTTTTGTGGAGTGGCTATTTTTGAAGGCAATGAAAATAAGCTGTGGGAAAAAAGGGGGGGGCTAGAAATAAGCAGCAACTCATTATAAAAAACCACACGTCTTTATCATTTTTTTTCCAATCTCCTTTTTATTTGCTTAGAATTTTGCTTTTAGATTTATTTGCAACAAAAATAACTAAAAAATTGATTTAAAAATAATCATCCATGGGGTCACTTGCTCCACAAATAGTGCCACAAAAAGTTGAGCAGCTACTGCTAGCAAAAATAAGCTAAACAGCAGCATAAGGACATGCTATAAAACTGCTTCTATCACTCTAATATTTCAAAAGGGGCAAACAATAACAGCTGTCATTGTTATTAGAAACATAAAAAGGTTTTAATTGATATTTTTATAACTAAGATTTAATTAATTTGAAGGAAAACTTCAAAGTTAAATAACAATACCAAGAATTCACACTACATGCACCTGTGGGGTACCTAATAAAAAAAGTTTCTTATTATTTATGCAATGTCAATCGATTTAGAGGAAGACCATATTGTTGTTTTTATTGCAATATAAATGTTCGTAAAAACAAGCTCCTTAATTATAAAGGTTATATGGATCACCGTTTAACTTAAAAAGTAAAATGCTGGCTAAAAGAAACACCAGCTTCACCAGACGCAAAAAGGATGAGGGTGTGTGAAACTGTGCAAGTTCACAACAAAGTTATGTAGATTCGTAAAACATATCAACCATTTAAAAATGTAGTTAAATGGAATCTACATAAAAATACACTAAACACAATGGTTTTTGTCCCTCTACACTTTACATAATTTGGTAATTCATACCTATTTCTTCCATTTTCTTCACCTTTTCACTCTCTATTGTGTTGGTATCTGGGCAATAATGCCCATAAAATCTTCGTGTTATCATTTGTTAGGACCATATTCTAGTTGGAATCTTAAATTTTTATTGTCTATGGCCTTGGTTAAAACTTTAGTAAAATCGTGTGTGTTCTAACTATTCATGGGCTTACATTCTTCTCACGTAATGAAGTTGATTATGGCCTTGGTTAAAACTTTAGTAAAATTGTGTGTGTTCTAACTATTCATGGGCTTACATTCTTCTCACGTAATGAAGTTGATTGACAATTACACATAGTTGACAACTTAGTGATACCTATTATACGGACAATTAATTAGAAATTGATATTTTTTTGAGTCTCTCTTCTTTTGTTAAGTCCGTTTTGTTGGTTGCATTTCACTTGTCACATTACACAAAGTATGCATTAAAGCTCTAATAATCTTGCTTATGCTCTAATTTGTGCTAAGACTTCTGCGCATGCATTGGGTCTCTTTCAATACACTAAGTGGAACCTCTCCATTGGGTTAAAACTTTAGCAAAACCTTGTATGTGTTCTGAATATTCATGGCCTTACATTCTTCTCACGTTTTGAAGTTAATTGAAAATTACACATGGTTGACAACTTAGTGATACCTATTGTATGGATAATTCATTGGGAATTGACATTTTTTTGAGACTCTCTTCTTTTGTTAAGTCCATTTTGTTGGTTGCATTCACTTGTCACATTACACAAAGCATGCATTAAATCTTTAATAATCTTGCTTATGTTCTAATTTGTACTAAGCCTTTTGCCCATACATTCTATCTTAATCTCAAGTTGATTGGTTGGTGACAATTAATGCAATTGACTATATGTTAAAAGTCATCGAAAATTCGCTCTACATTGGGTCTCTTTCAATACACTAAGTGAAACCTCTCCATTGCCACCTAACTTGTCACAATGCACAATAGACCACACTTGCATATTATTAACCATGCACAATGATATTATAGGCAAGGCTATTTGACTAAGCATCAAACAATTTAGTTCATATGTGGACCTATTACATGTTGCTACACATATTGAGTCAACATATATGTAGTTGTCCATTCCTTTTCTCCACATGCCTACACATACTCAATTAGAATTCAATTTTTAATCATGTGTGTATTTCTACAATTGAAGTGCCTCACCATTTTGCTCTTCCTTGTTTATGCGTTGAGTAGCCTTTCGTGTAGCAAGCCAAGGCATGTTACTAGCTTCTACTAGTGCAATTGGGAAATGCCATTGATTTAAAAACCAGTTCATGTTCAACAACTAATATTTACCATTTGTTCAAAATGTTTAACCATGATAAGATATACTTGCTTTCTTGACCTTACACATGAGTGGCACTATTAATGAGTTCAATATACATTTGAAAGTCATTTCCTCATTTGAAGAATTTGCAAACTTTAAGAGCTCTAACTTTTTTGCATTCTAAATGTGCCCTAATTTGCAAGTGTTCAATACTAAGCTAAAGAGCTTGCATCAACACCATTCTTGCATGTGAAGGTGTTCATAGTTGTATTATAGTTGATCTTGCAATGAGTTAGTGACTACAAAGAATTGTTTGATGTCATCATTTTCAAGTTTGTGCTCAATGAATGCAAGTTTTGAAGTACAAGTTGAAGCATCTCTACCTAAGTATTATCTATTTACACGTCTACTAAGATTAGGTTGCAATTTATTTGGATAGGGTTTTAGATGTTGAAATTCCTAAAGATTATGTTACTCTATGTAGTTGTCCATGTCTATTGTTCAAGACCTTGTACTTGAAGAGTGGTTTTAAATTTTAATATCCTAGAATATATTTAACCCCAATATATCCAAGTGTAGTCCTGGCCAATATCTTTGTGAGGTGCTTTTGAGGTCCACAAATGAATTTAAGAAATCAATTGGGAAAGGGGTTTTGATCAATTAGGAAATGCGATGGGAAACATTAGTGACCCTTTGATCTATAGTAGTGGTTGAGAATTGACCAACATGTTTCTCTAGAAATCACTCAAAGACATCCTGATCTTGTGTAATGCTTGGAGATATGAACTTGGAAAGGTAGCTGCACTAAATTGATTTGTAATCCTTGAGCTTGTTGAGTGATCTACAATAATGTATGGCCCTAAAACCGATATTGTGAAGGTGCACAAGGAATAATCTTTTCACTCCAAACATAGAGTTATTCTAGTTTCTATTCCATTTGAATCCAGCTAGTGTACAAGAAACAATAAGTATACAAACCTTGCTAACATAATTAGGTAATGTAGCTAAGCTATATGGAAACATGGTTGCCACATTGAATAATCAAAGTGTAATACCCACCTCTTAGGTTGCTTTTCAGGTTGTGGATGCCAAACTCTTTTAGGCATTTTGGATGTATGTGTGGATTTATTCAGATAATCAAGATGATATTTATATGTTACATTTTAGTATGTTATTGATCCATTGTTAGTATGTTATATCATTGGTGTATATGTGATTTATGGTTATTTTATGATGCTTATGTATATGTTAGGATTTCATTTCAATTATGGTTTTCTGACAATACTAACCTTAGATTTATATGCACATGGATCATTGTATGTTTTCATTACTGTTTGATGTGCTTGGTATGGTATGGGACAGAATCGTAGTTACTTGCTTCGGCGAGATCCACACGATAACCTAGTCTCAACCATTGTTTGCTATATGATATATGCATGTATGTTCGTCTTGTGATGACAGGTTTGCAGGTACTGGGCTACGTCTTCCCTGAATTGGCAGGAGTGAGCGTGCCCTATCGCATTAATCTCAATGGTAAGGGAGGGGATATAGTTTTCAGGTCCAAATCCTATCCTAAACCTAATTGTCCTAGTTAGTGGATAAGTATCTGTTTTGACTACCCTGACCGAATTTGTATAGTTGATAGGAATTCGTGTATCCCTTTCCTTGACCATGTTTGATTTTGCATATTTTCGGTTTCAGGTGCTTGATGTGATTATGTGGGTGTTAAATCATGTTATTTATTTAATTGAACATTATTGCAATTAATTATTAAATATAGGGTATTTAATTAATTGAAAATTAAATTAAATAC
>MU228150.1:606930-623799 GCA_018584345.1 Thuja plicata | reverse complement strand
GGGTTACCTTCAAGGTTGGACTTATGTGATGACACTTCCCTATATATAGCTTAGGTTATCCTACGTGTGTCGGTTGCATTTGGTGTTGTTTAGTATTCTTTGTTATGGTTTAGATTGCTTCTAGGATGTTCGTTTGCATTGAAGTATGAGGTCATGTGTACCTTGTTTTGTGTTCTTGTTGTATACCCCGTGTGATGGGTCTGATACTATCTCCTCAGCACGGTGGGAGTGGACCTTTGGTTCCACGAGGTCGGGTGGTAGTGATTCTTATTACCATTGAGATTTCGACGGATTCTTCTTCATGCTTGGATGTTCCTTGTTGCAGTTTCATCTTCATAGTCTTTTGGAGACTTGCTCAGTTATTTGAGTTTTGTATTTATACCATATGTTTATATTGGTTATCATCCTTGGAGGATGCATTGTATTGATTATTATGTATTATTACATACCCTGCGATTTGTGCAGCGGATGTTGATTAGGTAGTATACCTTATGGTATCAGTTGTATATGTAATCTTTATTATGAGATGTATGTTATTGGTTTCAGATTATGTAATCTTTATGTCAGTTCTTATATTTGTATTTGTAGATTAGTTGTTTAAGTAATTCTACATCAAGGAACCCTTGAGGAATGTTAATCATGTATGAGTTGTATTTCATGTATGTCATGTACTGCATTGTGTTGCTTCCGCATTGTTATTAATATTGTTTGTAAACATTTAAAAAAAAATTTATTTCGTGAACTTAGTGTCGTGTTTAGGTTAAGTTCTCCTGGGTTCCCTGGCGGGGCATTACACTAAGGGGAAAAGTGCATGCTTGAATCAACTTGAGCCGTTGGACATGGATAAATTTGAATCTTATTTCAAGGATATATATTAGAGTAATATAGGAGTAAATACCTGAAATAGAAAGAATAATATACAAGGAAACCAAGATTTTTAAATGAAAACCCAATGTGGGAAAAACCACGAAGAGAATCATACTCCCTATTTGAAAACTAATTACAATGTTTTAGGCTAGAGGCCAAGGAAGCCCGTTGCTCCTGGTTTGGACTTTTAGGCTAAGACACACTACCTTAGGGAAAGATAAAATGACTTGCAAAATATTGAAGATCACTTCTTCAGAGCAAGATACAATACGAATGATTACAATGAAATAATATTGTTGAATTGAAGAGAAGCACATTCTCTGAAATGTTGATTACAATTCAACTTTTTTATACATCTAATACTAACTTCATCACTACTTATCTACATATTTTCACCTTCACACTTACACAACACACCATACACAATCACATTCCTTTCTTACCTCAATCTCTAAAAGATCTCATCTTTTATACATCAGAAACACAACACAATATCAATTAGGTCGACCTTATTAGATGTAATGTGTAAAACATAAATAGTCAGCCCTAAATTCTTTCTTCAATGCATGTAGGGAAAAAGACATGTGACGCATCACACAATGTTAACACACCTATTCAAATTTAAATCATTACATTCAACTCCACACACTACTACACATACTAAAATAGCTCAATTCGACTCAAAGAGATAGAACTGTTATTGCTTATCAACCAAACACACCCAAAATATAGTGCATACCTCCACAACACCTATGGATGTTTAACATAGCATCACTTGGCACCAACAAAATAATATCAGAGAACCACAACACCAAAACTAGTGAAGGCAAAGGAATACCATGTATTCCTACAAACTGATACATTGTCTTTGCATGACCGATACTTAGAACACCACTAACTTGACTGGAAACATGAAACACAAGATTTGACATCCTTTTTCATCTACCAACATCATACAACATTCACAAGATGATATGAATCAATGCACGACAATGTAGACCACAATATTGAACTTTGTCTAACAAACTATTTGTCGGAATAGTCATACTAGTCAATTTCTTGCTACAAACACCTAAATACTTCTTCCACACTCTGGAATAGACATGAAACATCCGAATAAAATATATACAATAATCTCCAATAGTCTTCATACACCAATGTCAACACATATGTATACTTCTGATACTGCACCATTTTGAAACACATAGGAATACCACTTAACTTTTACTTTCAAACCATAATTGACATAAATGACAACAAAAATTCACATTTCAAATAATCTCCCCCTTTGTCATTGATTATAGCACTTATGAATTCTCCTCCTTGTAACTATATTTCTCCCCTTTTGACATCAAAGACAAATGGCATCTCAACTTACTATACAAACTTTGTGTTACCATAGGCTTCCTATATTACTTCCCAAAGACCAAAATATCATATCTACAACATACTCCAATACTTATCCTTCTTCACAATACACTTCTATAGTACTTACACTCTGCCCCCTAACTGTATCAACCCCCCTTAGGAAATGCAACAAAATGAATACAACTAAAAACCAAAACTTCACTCCAATAGTCTTGTACTTATCTGCATGTCTATATACAAAACCAAAATTGTCTTAGTGACAAAAACTTAGGAAAATCACTTGGAAGGGGTCATGATTCTTTTGTGAACAAGCTTAAGTTGAGCCCAAGTAGACTTCCAATCATCTGTGGAAGAGGCCAAAATGTTGCATTGACTATCTATCTTTAGAAGAAGATCTTTTACATCTCTACTACAATCTGATGCCTTGATTGAGTTCTCCAACCTATTAGAATCCTCAAGAAGCTTCACCAAAATAGTAAGCTTCATATCTAGAATGTCTCAGAGTTGGAAAAAGTCACCCTTTATTTCTTCTTCTGATTATTTAATAGGTTCAATCATAAATATAAGTTTACTATCTATAGCTCGTCGCTACCATCCACATCCTTCTTTAGGTCTATAGAATTGGAAACCTTTACAATCTGAAACTCTATATTATCTATCTAATCTTTTATTCCCTTAGTAGAGATAGGCCATCTATTTCAAAATTCATGTCCTGCCACTACCTCATTTATACTTTTCTCAAAATTTCTTATATCTTCCCATATCTCCAGATATGTGCAACTACATACTTATTCACTAACTCTTCAAGTCTCCTTTCCTCTACCTTCTTCTTAGATTCTTTCAAGATAATTGCCTCTAATTTGGAAGCATATTTTTTGAAACCTTAAAGCACCACCTGTAGCTGCTCCACACTTGTCAAGTTTCATCCATATACACTTTTGGAAGTCCTTTATGAAGGACTCTTACAACATCCTTAATGATCTCATTATTTTGCATATAGGAATTAATAAAATCCTTGTGACTTGAATGGTGAAGTACATCACCCAAGTGTAACTTGTGAAATGAATCTAACTAATTAAGGTCCACCTGACCTTGTGATATGGGTACCCATAATAACTTGGTTGTCACCATCAACTCATTTTGTAACTAAAGGCTCAAAATTTTTGTTATAGAATCTCTAGGAGTTCTGAAAGATTCGCTAGCAACTATCTATTCATCATTCCTCTCTTTAGTGTTCTTCACCTCATTCCTTTTCTCCTCTTCTTGTTTCTTTACTAGATTGTTTTCCTTGTTTGGGGTCTTTTCTACAAATGTTACTTTAGCTGTCTATTTTTTATTATTCACAAAAAAATTCACACCTGTAACTTCACTTTTCTTTATATCTTATACATTCCCCAAAGTTAATTCATCATTCCTCTACATATCAGGAGCCTCAACACCAATGTTCTACAAGTTCAGAGTCTTCTCTAGAGTAGCTCCTTCAGTGCCAGCAACAAGAACTCTCATTTCAACCTCCAAAAGGGAGGTATCCATTTGATGAACACATGTGTCCATATATTTACCTTGAATAGTATTAGTGTTTCTCTTCTTCGGAGGACAAGACATTGTCTTCTTTAGCCCATCTGCCACTTTTGCACCCTCTTCTTCTCTCTTCTTTACCAACCCTTGGTAATCACATAAATCTTCTCCCATGATGGTGTTCACTCTCTCCTTGGTTCTAAATCTAATGCTACGAGTCTAAGCAATCTTAGCTTTGTCTTCCTGAGACATCGAACAACATACCTTTTCTAAGGCATATGTTTTGATGTTTGATTCCTTGAGCATCACTTCCTTTCTTCTTTTTGTTAGATCCTCCTTTAATTCATTAGGTAGTTATTCAAAAATATCATTAATGTGTAGATCAAATGTGATCAACGTCGGATTATCTCTCTTTCTATTGTCACTTTATCTGCCAAAAGAGAATCCTTGTATAGTCTCGTGCCCACCTCTAAGGAGTCATGCTGACTGAGGGAATTAACTAGACTATTCAAATCAGGAGGTTGATACCTTGTACAACCAAAGGTGTGTTTGATTTCTTCTTCTTTCCCTTCTCCTCCTTTTCTTTTTCCTATTCTTTTTCTTCTCTTCTATTTTTCTCCTTTCTTTTTCTTTCTCATTTTTGTTTTATTTCTTCTTCTTTTCTTGTTCAACTTCCTTCTTCTTTTTTTCTTGGTAGGGATATCTACTAGAGACATATTAGTTCTTTTTCTTTTGGTAAGAGGGGAACTATCCTCTTCTTCTTCATCATCAACATCTTCCTTCTCCGTCCTCTTGGACCTTTTCTTTAATGCAAACTTCTATTTTTCCACCTCTTCATCTATGTTACATTGCTACTAATCCATTCCTCAACAATGGGTACCAAACCTTTTTTTTTTTCTTTTTGACCCTATGCTTTTTCCTATGTCCTTTCTTTTCACTAACTACAACCCTTGCAGGAGTTCTAGAGGAGCCAATCTTTTCTAGAGGGAAAACAAAGGCAAACCTAGTCCTTCTCTGATGTTGCCTTGAGCTACCTACTTCTAGAGAAACATCAAAAGCCTCAGAGAATATGTGAAAATTGATCTTCTTATGCAAGTTTTCCATTCCTCTTGGCATATTTATTTTATGATCTCTTATGTATCATCTTTTTCAAGATTTCAGTAGTAGCGTTGAGCCTTTCCTCTTCTAGATCAATCGACAATTACAACAAAATGTTAATGTTCATCTCAAATTCTTTCGTAGCGATCTCATAGGGAAACTATAGTAGTGATCTCAATATAAGAGCGATCCTTTCTAACTAGTAATGTGATTTCATCCTTATACTTCCAAACTAAATCCCAGAGTATTCTCTCCCTTTCCTACATTTTCCCATGAAGATTCTTTAACCAACCCCAAAAGAAAAAGGTGTATGCATCTGTATTCCCATTAAAACACCTAACATGTTGTTTGATTTATACTCCAACCATGAAATACTTATCCCAAACCCTATTCTATAAACTTGAAATCTCATTCAAAAACATGAATTTTAGAAAGATTATCAATGAACCATATTTGAAATGATATTTGGTGTTCTTTATTTTCTTTAGATTTTCCAATAGATTTTGGCATAGGAGATCAAACAAGTCAAACCTTTCACCTTCAACCACCATTTGGTGTGCAATGTAGATAGTAGTGGTAGTGGTAGAGCCCTCATGGTTTTGATGGTAGATTTTTCAGTATGCCAAACCCTTGGTCACATACTTTGATACCCAAATCAATAATGCTTTCAACAAGCATGGCCCTTCCATTAGATTGAACATGGATTAATTGTGTTATCATATCTTTCTTAACTTCCTTCAATACCAACAAAGTGTTTAAGGAGTATAATCCCACCAATGCCCTAATCACATCCTTCATGATTTTTTGCACCTAATCAAGATACATGATATCTCTGTGAATATAGCTCAGAATGATTTAATATATGTATTTTCATAACTAAAATTTGGTAACTCCTTCCATATATTGAGACCCATCTTTAGAATATACCCTCACTCTAGTTTATATGTAGTTATATAACCTTCTACCATCAATTATTTCCATAGATCATTGAATTTGACATGACTGATCTTCGTTAAGGGCACATTAATGTATGCCCTAACATTTTCCATCTATGCATCCAACAAAACATAAAAAAAATGCTACTTCCTTATCAGTCTGTGTAGCCACAAAAGGATATAGGTTGTACTTAGGTTGTGGATTCAATGCGAGATCAATGACAATTGGTGTAGCCATACTTATCAAAAAATAGAATTGATAGCACACGAATAAAGAATAACTTTTGATTTCAATGATCGCTATGGTTATTGGAATGAACTAAACAAGAAATCTCCTCTTGCTCATTAGAGTTATAAAATTTTCAAGATTGCAACTGATCAAAATTAATTCAAAAACTCAATCTACCCCCTTTCATAAAAAACCTAGGGTTTCAGATTGAATGCTCATAATCTGGTGTAGTTGTACCTCAAACTGATGCAGGAGCATCTTGTGTCCTTGGAAATCTTGCTTAACCAAAAAGATGTTTTTTTCATTCTTTAGTTTGTTTGGAGGCTGCTCGAGATGTACTCTGCTGCTCAGGTCTGTCACTTAGTTATGCTTGTTCCGAGTTGGTCTCTGTTGCTCAGGTTTCTGTTGCTCGGGCATGCTTGTCTCTGTTGCTTGGGTTCTGTCACTCGGGCATGATTGTATGTTTCATGTTGCTCAGGTTTCTCTTCTAATGCTTTGTTTTGTTTCCTATTGCTCAGGGTGTTCTTTGCCCAAGTCACTTTGTTTCTCAGTCATCCTTTGCCCGAGTTTCTTATTTTGGAGTTGGATCTGGTGGCCGACTTCTTCAGTTAATTTGCGTGGCTTAATTGATTTGGGGTCTCTCATTGGGATCTATGTGGACCTAAATCTGGGTCTCACTTATGGATTTGAGCACCGACCTCTCTTGGTGGACTCTTGTATATATTTGTTTCTTTGTTCTTAGTTTTGGGGTATCAGTTTTAGAATAGGATTGGATATTAGATTGTAATAGAAGATTATCTGTTGAGATAGTTGTAAGGCAGATCTGTGACCTCACATGTATGAAGATCAAATTGTAATTCATTGAATGTATATGGTCAAAACCGGGAAGGCCTTACATCCTGACATGTAATGAGTTTGATCAATTAATGAAAAGGATCTCTGCTATTTCTTCTCTCACTATGTTGTTGTTGTTTCTGCATTGTGTTGGCAAGCTGGTTTGGTAGTTGGGAGAGCCCTTGGCCCTTTCTGCCAACCCTCCTTGCGTTAGGTGATATTAGAGCATTGGTGAGATATAAGTTCCTTCTTGTAAACCCTAACCCTAGTTGGTATTATTGTGGGGTAGCAAATTGTGATCTAACCTACAAATGTAGAGGGATTTAAGATGGTTCGTGGGAGAGGAAATGCAGATCCAGGTCTAGCTGATATGCTTAGATAGATGGATGCTAGATTGGAAGCTGTTGAGATAGCCCAACACAGAGGAAGACATCTTGAAGATGTTAGTGATGATGAATTGGAAGAGGTTCAAGGTGAAGCTGCACCTGGACCTGTGATGAATCAGGAAGAGAGATTCCTGCGAGCTTTGACAAGTATGAAATCCACACCTCAGTTTAATCCTCCTGAATATAGTGGAAAGTTGGATTTTGATGAATTGATTGACTGGATAACTGAGATGGAAAAGTACTTTGAATATGAGAATGTATCAGAGGATAAGAAGGTGAAGATTGCAAGCACAAAATTGAAAGGTCATGCATCCTTATGGTGCATGGAACATCTGCAATTGGATCGAAAGGAGAAAGGTAAAGAAAAAATCAAGGTATGGGATACGATGGTAAACAAATTGAAAGGCAAGTTTCTACCTTGTGATTATCATATTAACCTAATTAGGTTAATGCAAAGCTTGAAACAGAAAGATAGATCAGTAAAAGACTACACTAAGGAATTCTATAGATTGGACATCAGGTTTGGACATGTTGAAGATGAAGTGGAAAGAGTAGAAAGATACCTGAATGGATTGAGAAGTTCCATACAAGATGAGATCATTTTGGTCAAGATGGAAATCATTGAGGAGACATCAATTTGACCTAAAAGCTGAGGAAAAGTTGAACATAAGATATGAACAAAGACAAAGAGGCAGAGGTGGTAGATTCTCTAGAGGAAGAGGTAGATCTCATGGTGAAAACAGTAGATCTGAATTGGACAAATCAATCTCAGACACATATCAAGACAAAGGAAAGACTGAATAGAAAGGTGGAAGTTCATACCAAGGAAGAGGCAATTACTCCAGAGGTGGTTATAATAGAAAGGGATTCCAAGTAACTTGTTACAATTGTGGAGAGGAAAGACATAAATCCTTTGAGTGTACACATGCAAGCAAGAAAGGTAGTAGTATCATAAATGCTTTGGTACAAATGGAGTCACCAAATGAAGCTGAGAAGGAAGGAAATCTCATGATCTGAAGGATACTATGGAGTGAGAAGGATAAGAAAGATCCTGTTAGGAAAAGTTTGTTCAAGACCAGATGTAGAGTTGCAGACAAAGTTTGGAAGGTGATCATTGAAAGTCGAAGCTCAGAGAATCTGACATCTAAGGAAATGGTTAAAAAGTTACAGTTGGAAAGGATGAAACATCTGAAGCCCTCTCAGATCTCATGGATCAAGGATGAGCATACATTAATGGTGAGTGAACAATGTTTTGTGAAT
The DNA here is from genome assembly GCA_018584345.1 of Thuja plicata. Classification (NCBI taxonomy): domain Eukaryota; kingdom Viridiplantae; phylum Streptophyta; class Pinopsida; order Cupressales; family Cupressaceae; genus Thuja; species Thuja plicata. The sequence continues at coordinate 615,304 of MU228150.1, read as the reverse complement.
TGGAAAATTGAAAAGTATTATGATAAGGTGTTGTGTGATATTATGCCTATGGATTGTTGTCACATTTTTTTGGGTAGACCTTGGAAATATGATAGACATGATATACATGATGGAAGATTGAATAGATATCCTATTTGGGTTGATGGTAAGAAGCAAGTTTTGTTACCTTTGGTTGAAGAATTTGTTGGTGAGATATGTACATCTGTGAAAGTTTGTTTGATGGAAGGTAGACAGTTTGTTAAGGATTTGAAAATAAATGATATCTATTATGCTTTGATTTATAACAAACCAAGTATGAATATAGAAGATGACATCCCTACAGAAGTTGAGAAGTTGCCCACTGAGTACAAGGAGATAATTTTAGATAATGTACCTAATGGTTTACCACCAATGAGAGATATCAGTCACTGTATGGATCTGATTCCTGGAGCTAGTTTATCAAACAAAGCACCACATAGGTTAACACCAACCAAGAATGAAGAGCTTAACCGACAAGTTCATGAATTTTTGAACAAAGGTTTGATCCAAGAAAGTTTGAGTCCATGTGCAGTGCCTACTGTATTGGCACCTAAGAAGAATGGAGAATGGAGAATGTGCACTGATTCCAGAGCAATTAATAAGATCACAGTGAAGTATAGGTTTCCTATACCGAGAATGGATGACATAATGGATTGTTTGTGTGGAGAAAGATTTTTACAAAAATTGATTTGAAAAGTGGATATCATCATATCAGAACTAGAGAAGGTGATGAATGAAAGACTACTTTCAAGACAAAGGAAGGTTTGTATGAGTGGTTGGTTATACCTTTTGGTGTAACTAATGCACCGAGTACATTTATGAGGTTAATGAATGAAGTTCTGAAGAAATTATTGAATTAATGTGTTATTGTATACTTGGATGATATTCTGATATTCAGTAAGACTATAGAGGAGAATTTAATGCATATAAGGCAAGTGTTGCAGACTGAAAGAGAAAAAGTTGCTGATAAATCTGAAGAAGTGTTCCTTCATGAAAGAAGATCTTGTGTATTTGGGTTTTATAATTTTAGCTGATGATTTGAAGACGGATCTAGAGAAGGTTGAATCTATACTTAGTTGGCCTACACCTGAAAATGTCAATGAGGTAAGATCATTTCATGGATTGGCAATTTTTTACAGAAAGTTTATCATAAATTTCAGTTCTATTTGTAATGCTATGACTGAGACAATGAGAGGAGACAAAAGATAATTCAAATGGACACATGGAGCTGATAAGAGTTTTGAGGCTTTGAAGCTGAAGGTTTCTGAATTATCCGTGTTAGCGTTACCTGATTTCACTAGGGTATTTCAAGTTGAATGTGATGCAAGTGAAAGTGCAATTTAAGCTGTGTTAACTCAAGAAGGTAAAACTATTGCTTTCTTTAGTAAAAAGTTGAATGATGGTAAAAGGAAATATTCTGTCTATGATCAAGAGTTCTATGCTATTGTACAAGCTATGAAGAAATGGAGAAATTATTTGATGCTGAATGAATTTGTGTTGTATACTAATCATCAGGCTTTACAGTATTTGGGTAGTCAGAATAAGTTGAATCAAAGACATATGAAATGGGTAGAGCATTTTTCAAAGTTTCACATTTGTGATTAAACATAAGAGTGGAGTTTCTAACCAAGTTGTTGATGCATTGAGTAGAAGAAGATCTTTATTGAGTGAAATGAGAATTGAAGTTCTTGGTTTTGATGACATGAAGAATTTGTATGAAAATGATCCTGATTTTTTTGAGCAGTGGAGAGTGTGCAGAGCACCTAATTCAAATCAATAAAGTAAGTATGAAGACTATTTCCCTCATGAAGATATGTTGTTCAAAGGTATCCAGTTATGTATACCAAGAGGATCAATGAGAACTAATTTGATTAAGGAGAAACATAGTAGTGGATTGGCTGGACATTTTGGTATTGATAAAACATTGAGTTTGCTTAAGGAAAGGTATTTTTGGCCTTAGTTGTATAAGGATGTTCAGAAATTTGTGAAAATTTGTGGAGTTTGTCAAGTTACAAAAAGAGTGAGTCAGAATACTGGTTTGTATACACCAATTACTATTCCTGAGAAAACTTGGAGTGATATCAGCATGGATTTTGTTCTTCGCTTACCTAGGACAAAGAGAGGAAATGATTCTATATTTGTTGTTGTAGATAGATTTTCTAAGATGACACATTTCATACCATGTAAGAAAACATCAGATGCAGTACATATAGCAGATCTTTTCTTTAAGTAAATTGTCAGATTGCATGGATTACCGAGGAGTATCATCTCTGACTGAGACAATAAATTTGTAAGCTATTTTTGGAGAACACTTTGGAAAAAGTTGGATACTGAGTTGAAGTTTAGTTCTACATTTCATCCACATACTGATGGACAAACAGAGGTTGTAAACCAAAGTTTGGGTAACTTGTTGAGATGCTTAGTTGGAGACACACCAAGTAATTGGGATTTGATGTTGGCACAAGTAGAGTTTGCATACAATAGTTTAGTGAATAGAAGCATTGGGAAGACACCTTTTGAGATTGTTCATGGCACACAACTGAGAGGTATATCAAAATTGAGAGATATTGTTGGAGAAGAGAAAAGAAGTGCTGAAGTAGAACAATTTGCTAAGTTTATGAAGACATTACATGAAGATGTAAAACAAAAGCTGGAGAAAAGTAATCAGAAGTACAAAGATAATGCAGACAGATCAAGAAGACATAAAACATTTGAAGTTGGTGATGTAGTAATGGTTCATTTGAAGAAAGGAAGATTTCTTGTTGGAACATATGGTAAATTGAAGATGAAGAAATTTGGTCCTCGCAAAATACTAAGAAGATTTGACAATGGAAATGCTTATGAAGTTGAATTACCTGATGTCATGGATATATCACCTATATTCAATATTTCAGACTTGTATGAATATCACAAACTTGATGAAGAAGTGAAAATACCAAGTGATTATCCTAAGAAGCAGATAGAGGAAGTTGAACATATTTTGAAACAAAGAATTGGTAGAAGTACAAGAGGAAAAAAATACATGGAGTATCTAGTAAAGTGGAAGGGCATACTGATTGAGGATTCATGTTGGATTTCTCTATGTAAGTTGGATTCATTTTAGGTTGGACCTGGTACATGATTCAGGGAATCATTTATTGTACCCTAGGTGTCTGATGCAGGACCATCTTGGGTCCTTGGCAATCCTGCTCAACCAAAAAGATGTTTGTTTCATTCTTTAGTTTGTTTGGAGGCTGATCAGGAAGTACTCTATTGCTCGGGTTTGTCACTCAGTTATGCTTGTTCCAAGTTGGTCTCTGTTGCTCAGGTTTTTGTTGCTTGGGCATGCTTGTCTCTGTTCCTCAGGTTCTATCACTTGAGAATGCTTGTCTGTTTCATGTTGCTTAGGTTTCTTTTCTGACGCTCATATTTGTTTCCTGTTGCTCGAGGTATTCTTTTCTCGAGTCACTCTGTTGTTCAGTCATCCTTTTCCCGAGTTGATAATTTTGGAGTTGGATCTGGTGGCCGACTTCTTTAGTTAATTTCTGTGGCTTAATTGATTTGGGGTCTCTCATTGGGACCAATGTGGACCTAAATCTGGGTCTTACTTATGGATTTGAGCGCTGACCTCTCTTGGTGGACTCTTGTATATATATTTTTCTTTGTTCTTAGTTTTGGGGTATCAGTTTTAGAATAGGATTGGATATCAGATTGTAATAGAAGATTATCTATAGAGATAGTGTAAGGCAGGTCTGTGACCTCACATGTATGAAGATCAAATTTTAATTAATTGAATGTATATGGCTGAAATTGGGAAGGCCTTACATCCCAACATGTAATAAGTTTGATCAATTAATGAAAAGGATCTCTATTGTTTCTTCTCTCACTATGTTCTTGTTGTTTGTACATTATGTTAACAAGCTGGTTTGGTAGTTGGGAGAGCCCTTGGCCCTTTCTGCTAACCCTCCTTGTATTACAAATGTTGCTACTCTATTTTGATAGTAAACACATAAACCTCCACAAGTCTTTTTAAAAACTTGGAATGCTCCAAAAATACCTTCATAATGTCTTTAATGCTTAAAAATATCCAACATAGAAACCATCATGGGTCCTTACAATTTGCAATCATATCTCCCCCTTAGACAATACTTCATGTTTAGATTTTGAAGGAAACATATGCACCACTAAGGAGTACAAACACATCCTTTAACCTTTCTTTCAAATTCTCAACAGATTTATTCACCCATGTCTTCTGAATCTTTTCTCTTTCCCCATTCACATCATTCTTCACTTCTAGAACATAAGTCTTATCATTATTTTTGATGTAGAACCTATCTGATGTGTCTTTAGTTTTTACAATTGTAACATGTAGGACCTTGTTTTAGACCTCTTACATTCCTTATGACATTAGATCTGCAATGATCAACCTTGTGCCAATATTTTTTTCATGTGTAGTAATATCCATAAAAGGATTTAAAATTTCTAACATTGTTTGTATTCAAAAACCCATTTTTCATCATTCTAATTCTACATTCATTATCCTTGTGTCCAAACTTATAACATGCATGTACCAATAACCATCGTATAGTTGATTGAATGTTTGAGATTTGATCTAACTTCTACAATCACTAGCTTTATGAACAAACTTATTGCATGAAAAACATTAACCATTAAAACATGAAGATTATTTGACTTGAGTAGGGGTGGGCTCGCTGAAGTTATTCTTGTTCCAAATTGGTGTGAAACCTGTTTGATCTTTACTAGCCTCTTTAGATTCATTCTTAATATTTTCCTTTCCCTTGTCATATTTTTTTAGAGTCTTAGAGCTTTCTCCATTGTCAAACCCAATACCACCTTTTTCCTTATAAGGTTTCTAAAAACCAAGTTTCTCATTGAGCAAATTACTTCCACCTTTGAGCTTCAAGTTCTTGTCAAGTTGGTATATTGCTTATTTCAATTCCTTCCTCAACATGGAAACTTCTTCAAGCTTGGTGCATTCTTTGGATTTTACTTGTAGCTTTATTTTAAGATTTTCAGTAGTCTTATTTCCTTCTTCAATCCGCTCCTTCAGATGGGAAATGCTTTATTTTCCTTTCTTCCATTTTTGTTAGTAATTATCCACATTAGAAAGAGAAACTTTCAATTTTACTTCAAGATATACTAATGCATCAATTTCTGATTCTTGTGATTCCATAGCATCCAATTTTTTCTCAAATTCAAACATAGTATTCAGATCCCAAATCTATCTCAATTGTCAAACTATTTCTTTAGGAAACTTTCTCTAATACGAATTGTTGAACACTTCCAAATGATAAGAAGGTGGGGGTGAATACATATATATATATATATTAAAACTTAACCATTTATCAACCATTCATTCTAATTAATACATGCAGATAATTAAATAACCGAAATAGATAGAGAAACACACAAGGACACCAAGATATTTACATGTAAAACCAAATGTGGGAAAAACCATGGCGAGAATTACACTCCCTATATTAAAATTGATTACAATATTTTAGGCTAGAGGACAATGAAGCTCGATGGTCTTGATTTGGACTTGCAGGGTAAGGAAAACTACCATAGGGAAAGATACAAGGACTTGCAAAACATTGGAGATCATTTCTTCAAGGAAATATGCAATAGGAATGATGTTGAACTAAAGAGAAGCATGTTCTTTGAAATGTTGATTACTGTTCACTATTTTAGACATATAAAACTGAATTCATCACTAATTATCCACATCTTCACACCTTTTCACTTACACAACACACTATACATAATCAATTTCACTACTTATTTCAATCTCAAAAAGTTCTCATCCTTTATATATCATCTGCAACAACATATTATCAATTAGGTCAACCTAATTAGATGTAATATGCAAAACATAAATAGTCAGCCCCAAATTCATTCTCCAATTGATGTAGAAATAAAAATATGTGTGAAGCATCACATCATATAAAAACACCTTCCATTTAATCCCAAATCATCACCTTCAACACGACATGCTATGACATGGACCAAAATAACTCAAGTTAGCTTCAAGAGATAGAACCATTAGTGCTTTCAATCAAACCCACACAAAATATAGTGTGAACCTCTACAAAACTTTTAGATGCTTAACATAGCATAACCTAACACCAATATACCAATATTAGAGATCCACAACACCAACACTATTAGAGGTGGAGGAATACAAAACATTTTTGCAAACTGATACATCATCTCTCACGGCCAATGCTTAGAACATTACCAACTTAGCTACATACTAAACACAACATGAAATACTTTTGCATCTACCAAATTCATAATAAAACCACAAGATGATATGAATCAATACACCACAATACTGACCAAAATAATGAACTTTGTCTGATAGAATGCTCACAAGAACAATCATACTTAGTCAATTTATTACTGCGGACACCTGAATACTTCTCCAACAGTCCAACACTCCATAATACCTGTGTGATTTTCTATTTGATCAGATGGTTGTTAATAGGGAAAAGATTTCAAATGATAAGAAGAATTCATTCAAGTATGGGTCATTACTTGTCTGTATTTTCTTTTATTTTCAAAAGTATTTCCCTGGAAAAGGAATTGTTGAATGGAAAGAATATAGACATGTGGTAGCACAAATCTCATAATATGTTAAGGAACTAGGAGATCAACTTGACAATCATATGTGGGGATACTTCAAAAGTTTTCAAACTTCTATGCATAAGAAATGGAGAATACCACCTAGTATAGTTCATAAGTATAAGGATGTGTAGACGTCCAAAATTATACTTATTAATTGAATCCATCAATAACCTCTATAACATCATAATCATTGTGTTATATTCCTCTACCTACATAATTAATTTTATTTAGGCCACTCTAAATTATTTAAATGTAACTTAAATACTCCCTCTCTAATGTATTAAATTAATTTAATACATTGCCCCCACAAATTCCCCTTTTAAATAAATTCCTATTAATTTATTTAATCCTACACATCTCTAATATTCTTCTAAACCTGAATTAAGCTAAATCTCATTTTATTTTAATCCTAATCCTAACCTAGATCCTAACCTATACCATCGCCCTCATCCAAATAAGCCTACTTACTAATTAACTAAGGTTAATTAGTCTAATTTCTTGATTCCTAACCTATTTATTGTTAATCATTTGCTCACACATGTGTGAGATTTTCTTCCAAGATTGACATTTCTAATCATTTACTTTTTCTTCCCTAAACAAGGGTTTCTTAGAACCCTTATGACATCTCTTACAAATTCTAAAAGTTTTTAATTGTCTTTTTCCTCTTACACCTCTTACATGGGTACTTCCAAGTACCATTGATCCATCACATCCCAAGATTTTCTCCACCATGTGAGTCTCTCTCTCTCTCTCTCTCTCTCTCTCTCTCTCTCTCTCTCTCTCCTTTAGCCCATGTGTCCCTTATGTGTCCCTTATGTGGCTCCTATGTGGATGCCACATAGATGCAAACTCATCTAAGCCTCTCCTCTTCCTTCAAAAATCTATAAATAGAGGCCTTCTCCTCTCACATTCTATCTCTCACTCTTTCATTGTTATCATGCTAATTTAGTTCTATAATTCATAATAGTTTTCATACTTTTTATCTTAGTTTCATGCTTAAATCAATTAGAGATCAAATGTTAGGTAATTTGGTGAATGAATAAAAGTTTCCTTATTGCATTTGCATCTCATCTCTTGGCTTAAGTCATCTTCTTGAGGAAGATTTTGAGAATAGTTCTTCATAATAGCTCTTAAATCTCTCCTTCTCCATCAACTTTGTATTCTTAGTTGCATTGTCACTTAAGGATCCATCCATTTGTGTTTGAGAGAGCACAACCACACTTAATCTTTTGAGCAAATCAAACAAGTAATAATAAGGTGCAATAACTTGTTTTAGCTTAATTTGATGTTATGATATTTCTTGTTGTTTTCATTCTTATTTCATGTCTTTGAATCTCTTCATGTGCTAACCCACTAATATTTGCATGTTTAAGCTTGATCCCAATAGATTTTGAATATTTTCTCATATATTTTGGCACACCCAATGGGACCCACATCCCTAAATTCTTCTGAAAAACTTCTTCTTCATTGAAATTTTTTGCCAAACTCTCAAATTGACATCTACGCTTTCACACAGAGGCATTTGCATATACACTGGTTCTTGTGTGCATAAATGTTGTCACACTTCTATGAATCATTCCATTCAAGGTTGCTCAAGAATGCGGCCTCAAATATCGATCCATAGCTCTCTAGTCATGGATGTGTAAAAATATAAAATGAAGGCCCTCAGATTGACCTAGTTGTGTTTATTGCAAATACACCATGAAATGAGAGATTCCAATGCATGAAA
>MU228150.1:575934-597021 GCA_018584345.1 Thuja plicata | reverse complement strand
CAAATAAAGTGTTTTAAGTGGGGATTTTTATTTATTTAATTAAAAGAGAGGTTTTCTTTCAATTAAATAAATTAGAAGAATTTTATTTAATTAAATGGGGGAAATTGAATTTAATTAAATAAGAGGAATTTTATTTAATTAAAAGGGAGGTTAAATCTTTTAATTAAATAAAAATGATCAAACCTTAGGAAATATTGAAATAATTGAATAATTGAATTAATTACAATTTGATCAAGGAAATTGATTTGAATTGAAAATGTTTTAAAGCATTGATTCAGAAATTTGATAAAATGATAAAATAATAAATGGGGCCCAAAGTCTAGGCTACCATTTTAGGGTGCATACAGTTCTATCTGAACCGTCGTTCAACATCTGTGTTGAACCGGCGTCTACGCCTCAAACCAACGTCTCCGCTGAGAAAAATCCCTAACATTGCTTTTGGTCCATAACGTTGTTTTTGCATGGTTTTAAAGTGTTTTTCAAAATATTTTGGGAATTTAGCATTCTACTTTCTATTAGAAATAAATTTTATAGGGGGTCCTAATGCTAAAATTGCTAAAAAATTGATCATTAACGCAAAACACACTAAACACTCTATTTTTTAACAATATAGGGAGGTTCAAATTTGGCTTTTTGACAAAGTTGGCTTGATAAGGAAGTTGTTTTTGACACTTTGTTTTTTGTATCTTGATCTTGTAGGTTACATCGGTGTTTGGGTATACATTGGTTCAGGTTTCAGCATCGACGCATATGTTGATTCGACAGAACCACCAATTGGGGTCTCTGCTCTGAGAACTGGCATTTCCGCTGGTATTGTTTCCTAACTATTTTTGAGCATTTTCTCTAGTTTTGTCATTTCATAGTAGTTTACAGAATCAATGTCTCTTCCTGTAACCAGCGTGTGCGCTGAGTCTTGAATATTTTTGTGGTTACTAAATATTTTCTTGGTGATTTTTCTCAATTCAAATATTTTTCAAAGACCCATACTCATAAAACTACTAACCAATTACATTTGCAGCCCGCTTGTCAAAGAAATCATTTAAAACTACTCACACTATCTTGTAGGTTGTCATCATCAAATCAACCAAACGATCGACCCTAGTTAATGTTTTCTAAGAATATAGTTTAATTAGGAGGTTGTTTGTGTGATTCAAAATAAGCATTGGGGAATTATTCTCTCTTCCTCTTGGAAGATCAAAAACCTAGACATGCTTGTTTTGTCTTAGAAAAATAATCTTTGGGAATTAACATATTGTCTTGGGTGTTTGGGAGAAAATGACATTGGGTAGGAGAGTATGCTCTTTTCCCCTTGAACTCTTTTGCCCTTGAGGTAAAATGAGAAATATAGACCCCTCTCATTTCCAATCCATGCTTTTGAATTAATCCTTTAGTTGGGCATGCCAGTTGAGGAAAAAATCTTCTGGGAACGACCCACGTGAGAAGGAGGTGTAAGCCACACCACTCCAACTCACGTTAAATAAATTTGATTTTTGGGGTTAAAGCCTTGGAAATAAAATATCATTTAAGCTTATACTCGGCTCACGCCTAACACAAAGTAGGGCTGCGAGGTCCCAATCATGTTCACGTGACTCCTTGTGCCAAGGTGCTTTGTGGGGCTATATGCCTCAATTGCGCTTGCATGGACACAGAGGATATATTCAAATGGAGATCCATACTAAGAACTGTAAAAGTAGAAGCCTGCGTTGATTCACCTTTGAAAGCTTGATAATGTTTGTGCAAGGAGGATAGTAACCTCCCCAAGGTCACTCACACATTCGTGTCACCTTGAGTGTTTGGAGTCAGATAATACAACATCATGAATGGAGCCATTGCATTCTTGGTGATGGCCATATTCTAATTAGCTCTCATGTGTGCGCCTACATTTGCGGGCAAATATTTTCAAGCTAAGCCAAAATCCTTAGGTAGGCATGTGTTTTATTTCTCAAAACTTTGGTGACTTGAACATACACGAATCTCATATTCATCAAACTCATCACACTTTCTTGTATCCTCCAAGGTTTCTTTGTCCCTTGGTTGATTGTTTTCATACACATGAATGTTCCCATTTGAATTGAGGTACACTTAGCGTAGTCAATGCCTTTGATGTATGATTGAAATTTGTTCTTTCCATTGAACACATACGACCAAGACTTAATCAACAACAAACCTCAAGAAACTTGTTCAAATATCCCCATTTGTAAGACTTAAAATCCACATTCACAACCATTATAGAAATCATTCTTGGGACATGTTTGATTTGGGGAAACACAAGAATGTTAAGACCCAGCTACCCATCACATACAGAGAATAAAAAACTTCCAATCAAGAAGCCTAGAAGTACCAACACATCATAAATTTCATTCAACAAGAGATCTAAGAACGTGAAAAGTACAACATGATCATTTTCATCAAAAAAATTTCATGCTTCATGGGCAAGTACCATTTGAACCGTGCATTTATCAACTTTGAGCAATACGACTAGCTGACACATCGCAATAGCATCCATTTTATTCTCTTCTTAACCACTTAGCTTGAATTTTCTACATTACATTCTAGGATCATCCTTAGTCACCATCTTTAGAAATGCATCATCAATCAACCTAGCAATATCCAACTAATCCAACAATCATCCTAGCATTCTCCCAAGCCTTATCCAGATATCCGAAACAAATAAAAGCATATCCTCCACTTGGTTTTGTATCCTTTTGAGTTGCATAGTACCCATATCTTATCAAACCCATCTCTAGGCATCCTTCACTAATAATTTTTTAGGATATCCCACCTTGTCATTGTAGCCTCAACACCTTCATCAAAAGGTTGGTTTACATTGACAAAGAATCTTGTTCGCCGAGGACTACAAGTCTGTCTTAGGTTGACACATCCACTTGAGCTTACATTAGGGAAAGCAACTTATAATATTTTTACATCAAGTTATCCTTAGGTCCTTAGGACACCCCCAATATTTCTACATCATTATCCTAATCATCAAACCCTAGGCATTGCATCACTTTCATCCTTAGCCACCTAGTAATATTGCACTTCATTAGCATCTTGCATCTCCTCAGAGAATCCATTTCATGCCACCAAAAAATCATTCCAAAAAGAGAAAGGATATGGACTCCAATCTTTGCGCTAGCTCGTCCGACCCAGTAGTGGATCCAAACAATGCCATGGTCTCCATTGACCCATGACACCAAGTGCAAGCCGAACACGTATGGGTTGATCCCACCAAGGTCCTGTTCCATGGAAGATTTTATTAATCATCTCGAACATGTACACATGGTCAGTGCCATCATAGGTCACAATAGTGCATCCATACTCACTAATTACCAACATGAGGGTATCCCCCTTCCATTAGGACTCTGACCACCTCATATTGCATGTCCCATACATATCCCAACTGATATGTTTCAACCCGTAGTAGAGTAAATTGTTGATCCAAGCCAAATAACATCCCAAATCACCTCACTCATCCCTCACTTACTCCAACCACCTATCACCCAACCCTTAGTGCATATTTTACTACAACTATCTCCTTATTTAGTCATGTGAGCTTCATCTTCTAATCTCTCTCCACCTCTGACAGCTCAACCAATCCAACACATCACTACCCAAGATGTACAACCCATTACTAATCCTTCAATCGCTGCACAACCAATCACCTCAAAGTCCATTGTCACTCAAACAACTATCTCCCAACCAATATTCACACAAGCCATGACCACTTCCATAGCAACATCATTCCCTCCATCACAGTAACAACAACCACAATTCACTACTGACATGCCACCCATGGGAGATTTCAATCAACCTTTGTTCCCTCAAGGTCCAACATTCTATGCTTAGGCAACAGTGCCACCTCACAATGCTCCAACACCGCAACCCGACATTCAAGCACAACCTCATGCATCCACATCACAACACATTTCTCAGGCTCCATAGACCTCAAAAAATGCCGCATCCACCACTTGGCATTATTCCCAAGCCACTTTACAAGCCCATGGGGTTCCCACACACACACATCACAAACCCTACCACCTCCCAAGTAGAACAAAAATTATTCAACCCCTTTTCTCAACAAGCACAACCCCGACAACATACATTCACTAACTACTTAGCCATGCTACCATCTACGGAAACACAAACCATTCCATGTCCCCAACAACCAAGAACTTCCATAAATATCTACCATATTATTAACCCACACAACACCTATCCATCATATAGTTTTTCTAACACCCAACCCAACTACATAGGCCAATGATACACTCATCCAACCTATTAGGTGTCATAACCAGCACAACCCATATGTCAGCAGCCAGCACAACCTACCTATTAACAACTCCTACAGCCACAACCAACCCTAACGTTATTCCCTCAATAACACTATGCCCAACCACAACAACCAATAATTACCTCAGAACCCACTTATGTAAAAGCACAATCCCCTTGCAACATGCCACAATATCCCCTGCAAAATCCTCCATACTCCCCAGCTCCATTTGAACCGTATTAAGCACCCAACTCTAACATACTAGGGGCACCTACTCCACCACCTATCAATTCAGAGTGGGAAGAAATGAAGAGCGCTCTCAAAGAGCTCTAAGAAGGGTCTAAAAGAAAAACCTTCAAATTCAAAGAGGTGTGTCCCTATCCACTTGACCGCTCCATCATAGCGGTCCCCTTCCCCAAACACTTTGAGACTCTAAAATTTATCAAATATCGGGGGAAGGGAGATTATATCAACCATATTAAAGAGTTCTACATGGCTTTCCAAGAGGTTGTGTACAATGATAACTAACTAATGCACCTCTTCCCAAAGAGCTTAGGGGGAACCACCCTTGAATGGTTCTACAAAATCCCTTATGGCATAATATCCACATTTGCATAACTATATGAGAAGTTCGTAGCCCAATACACACACAACATTGAGAGTGAATCATCTCTCCTATACTTGTGTAATTCCAAACAGAAAGGTGGGGATAGTTTAGCATATTACCTTTAGAGATGGCAAGGTCTCATCATGAGATTGTCTTACCAATCCCCCTAAAAAGAATCTAACCAAGATATTTATTGATAATTTGCACCCTAAAGTGGCCCACCACATGAGAATGAACTACTTGTAAACTTATCAAGAGGTCAGAGAGAATGCAATGGACCTCAAGAAGGGCCTCCTAGATGATGGCACCATAAAACATTATAAAGAACCCCAACCCGACAGGACAAATAATGATCAATCCCATTATTGGAACAAGAACAAGAGTGTTGTGACTGATGGTTCCATAGACACCAAACATGTACATATTTTTGTAGCCGGTCCTAAAGCACCCTCAAAAAAATATCAACAACCTACACCAACATATCAGCAACCTACTTATCAACAAACCACATACCAAAAAATGACACCTACCTACCCACCTCCTGGGACAGGTTACCAACCAAACTGCCAACTTCTAGAAAATTAGACAAATGCCATATTAGTCCCGCAGGGACAACCCAATCCATGAGCCCATAACACACAAAAACACACATTTACCCCTTTGGGTGAAGCCATAGATGCCATCTTCCATAGAATGGCTAAGGAAAACACGATTGTATATCCACAAACTCAACCCTTCGATGAGTCTACTCCTAAGCCAACATGGTATAAAGACAATGCGTATTGTGACTATCACTGTATTAAGGGACATGCCAACGTAAAATGCATGAAGCTGAAACACTACATCTAGGACCTCATCGACCGTGAGGAGATCACAGTGGATTCTCTAGCATAGACCTCAGCCAATGCTAACTTGCAGATATACCAAAATGTGTTTTATCAACACAACTCTGGTAAAGGACCTGCCAATCCCACTCTACCCCTGAACCAAGGGAAGGGAAAACATGGAGACCACATTGATAAAAATGATTACACCATTGCCTACATCAACTATGATAAATTTATCGGTTGTTTCTCCCAGGTTGAACCCACTATCAACACAATCCATGTCATGGGCATTGATAATCAGTGCACATTCATTACCCATAGGGGAAGAATCTCTGCCACATATACCGCTAATGCTTCATCTTCTGGTGCACATAATAATCTCCTAGAACACCTTGGGAATACACCCACTCAAATTTCCATCCTAGATCTCCACCACATTTTTCCCATCCACCAAGAAATCCTCAACAAATCCCTACATGAGTCACATGTACCCAACAACATTGACCCCACCTAGTTCCAAAATCTCGTAGACCATATGTCAGCATCATGTGAGATCTCTTTCAAACTAGCAGATCTATCATCCGTCGAACCCAACCACAATCTCCCTCTCTGTATTTCCATCATGATAAATGAATCCACCATCAAGTGAGTCATGATAGATAATCATTAGGCCCTCAATTTATGCACGTTAAAATTCATCAAACAAGTGGGGTACACTAAGAAATATGTAATGAATGATGTCATTACCATCAAAGCTTATGACAATCTGGAACACACTTCTAAAGGCACCATCTCATTGCCTATCAAAATGGTCCCAACAATACAAAATATCATCTGGCACATTGTTGATCTGGATCTTCCCTTCAATATCCTCCTTGGATGCCCTTGGATTCACTCCATGCAGGTCATCCCCTCCACCTTCCATCAGTGCATCAAATTCCCACACAATGGCACTGAAATCACCATCTGCGCAGATCCCAAACCCTTCACATACTCTCGTGTGTTGGGAGCATCCTTTCCACACTCAAATCATTGTCCTAAAATTGACATCGGTACCTCTGTCGCTAGATCCTCCAAATCCCATTCTGATCGCGAAAGCATTCTCTCATCCACTCTCTCCATGGTCAAGATCAACAACAAAGGTTGTGGAGAATATAGCCTATTAGACGTATTTGCAGTTGGAGCCCTGCCTATGGACCCAAACATAGAAGGACACCCATCCTGCCAAGAAACATCAAAACTACATGAATCACAACCAATGTAGATGGGCTCATTTGTATCCCATGGCATCCTAAAAAGGAAGGAAATGGAACTTGACATCAACATATGGCTATATCGGGATCCTTAAGCTCCTGATGAAAAACTCCTTGGCTATTTTAAAGACAAATACCCACACTCTAACAAGCTAGCAACAGAAAGGTGGAACTATCAAGGAGGAAATTTAGGCTGCAAGGAGGGTGGAATGAAGGCCCCCATTGAGCCTCCCCGATTACCAAGAAGTCAAGGATTGGGCTTTGGCCTAGACACGACTGGGGGCACCAATTTGAATGAATGTACCTACTATAATCCCCTAGGAAAAATTGTTGAGATTGAAGAAATCCCTGAAGAGGAAATTAAGATATCTTATGACGATATCTTTGATGACAAAACCTTCCTAGTAAATTCTATCCTCCACCAACTCTCCATAAATTTCATTGAACTTCCCCTCGTCCACCCTAAACTCACCGACTGGGACCAACCAAGCATCGTACATATCGATGAATTCCAAAGTGAGGATGCGCTACTAAGATTCATGGGAGAAGAAGAACAAAAAATTGGTTGGGGGTACAATTTGACACATGTTTACAAGCTAGACCCCAAGGCATATTTTGGGGAAGAGGAGATCTTCAACCGCAAAATTGAAATGAAAATAAAAAAGAAAAAAATGGATCTCTTTGTGAAAACCCTTCCAGAGCACTATTTGAACTCAAAAAAGTAAAAACAAAGAGTGTATCCACTGTTTAAAACCTCTTTGGGGCACCAGAGGATGAATATCCTCCTCTTCCTCTCATTCATGATTACAGACCTGAGCATTCATCCATTCTTATAGAGGAAACTAAACATATCAACCTATGCACAGAGGATAATACTAGAATCACTTACATCGCGACATCACTATCAAAAGCTGAAGAACTAGCACTCACTGCTCTCCTTCAAGAATCTATCAGTAATTTTTCATGGTCCTATTCTCACATGCCGGATTGGACCCAGGTTTGGTAATGGATCATATGGTAGTAGACCCAAACATCAAGCTAGTAAAAAAAAAGCTCCAAAAGATGCATCCAAAAGTGGCACTATTAGTCAAAGCCGAATTAGAAAAGCTTCTCTAGGCTAAGATCATCTACTCCATTGACTATTCTAAGTGGATATCCAACATGGTGCATGCATCCAAACTAGAAAAATCAATCATAATATGGACAAAATTTTAGGATCTCAATAAGGCATGCCCCAAAGATGATTTTCCCTTGTCAAATATTGATATGATAGTAGACCTCACCACTGGACATGAGATGTTGTCACTCATGGAAGGTTTCTCTAGATACAATTAGATTTGCATAGCAGAAGAAGATCAACACAAGACAACCTTTACAACCCCATGGGGCACCTTCTGCTATAATATGATGCCATTTGGTCTAAATAATGCAGGGGCAACCTATCATAGAGCCATGACCGTTATCTTTCATGACATGATCCACAAAATCCTTGAAGACTATGTGGATGATATTATGGCCAAATCAATAAAAAGAGGAGATCACCTAAATATGTTGGAATGTGTATTTGATCAACTCAATATCTACGGTTTAAGGCTCAACCCAAATAAATGTGTTTTTGGGGTTACATCTGGCAAGCTCTTGGGCTTCATTGTATCAAGAAGAGACATAGAAAGCGATCCAAAGAAATTCAAAGCTATCATGAAAATTCCTCCACTAATAACACTCAAATAATTATGTAGTCTCCAAAGTGAACTACAATCTGTGTGACGCTTCCGCTCTTAGCTCGTAGATAAGTGTCTTCCATTCACTCACCTGCTACGAAAAGACATCAATTTTAAATGGGATCCATTATGTCAGAAGAGATTTGAGAAAATCAAAGAGTATCTAGCGAACCCACCCATTTTGGTACCACCAAAACCAAGAAGGCCACTCATCTTGTACATCTCTTCCACTACCACAACACTAAGGGAACTTCCTTCTTAGCAAGATGAAAATGGAAAAGAACGAGCCATCTACTATATCAATAGCACAGTAGTGGCGAGTTCAACTATTCACCCATGGAAAAGACATGCCTGACAGTGATTTTTGCAACTCAAAAACTCTACCATTACATGCTCAGTCACACAGTAAAGCTCATCTCCAAAGTAAATCCCCTCAAATACCTACTGTCCAAGACTACTCTCACATGCCGCATGGAAAAGTGGGTAATGCTCTTAAGATAATTTGACATCCAGTATATAGACATGAAAAGCAATCAAGGGGCAAGTTATCACAGATCAGCTGGTAGAAGCACCATTGGTCGATGCCTATCCCTTGGTCATGGAATTTACAGATGAACATCTATGCATGGTCGAAGAACAACCAACCTGGAAGCTTTACTTTGATGGATCCTACATAGCCCACGGTTCATGGGAAGGAATACTCTTTGTCACTCTTCAAGGTGACTACATCCCCATATCATATAAACTAGGATTCCCATGCACAAATAACATCATAAAGTACAAGGCACTCATTTTTGGGCTAAGAATGTCAATCCAATGGAATATCACAGAAATATATGTCTTCGGAGACTCGCAACTCATAATAAAACAAGTTCTACATGAGTTTTAGACAAATGATGACAATCTATTACCTTACAAGGAAATGGTTGACAAAATGAAAGAACATATCCTGAACTTATAGATCACCCAAGTGCCTAGGTTACATAATAAATTTACGGATGAAATGTCCACTATTGGCTCCCTCCTGGAGATTCCTCGGGATGCAACACAATATGAATTCTTAGTTGAACAACTTCATGCATCTGATTATGAAAACATCATATCCAAAATGGTATATGTCTTGGTTGGTCCCTAGTCCTCATGGTACCATGACATCCATGCATATCTAGAGAATGGTATCATATCCCCCCATCTCACAAACACCCAATTCCAGAACCTCATTTGTAGAGCATCCCACTACACTCTTGTAGAAAATACCCTATATCATCGAGGATATCATAATGTTCTCTCGAGATGTTTAGATTCAAACGAGGCCACTTGAGCATTACATGAAGTACATGTTGGAATATGTGGTGCCCACACAAGTGGCATGTTCTTAGCCAAACAACTTCTAAGAATAGGATACTATTGGCCTACGATGGAACATGATACCTGTGAATTTGTAAAGAAATTCCTTCCCTATCAACAACATGTTGATTTGATTCATGCTTCGGCACAAGATCTGCATCCCATCGCCTCCTTGGTCATTCTCTTGTTGGGGTTTTGACCTCGTTGGTAAGATATCCCCCTTATCCTCAGAAGGACACAAGTACATTATCATAACCACAAAATATTTCACAAAGTGGGTTAAAGCAATCCTACTCACCCTTACGATTGGTGTCCAAATATCCAAATTCATCATTTACATTATCATCTACCGCTTCGACATTCCTTCCACAATCTTTGCATATCACGGTATGCCCTTTGAAAACCAACATATAACCGACCTATGTGAGAGAATCCATATCTATCACCACTTCTCCAATCCATATTTTCTGCAAAGCAACGACCAAGCTGAGGCAACCAACAAAACCCTCCTCAAAATCCTGAAAAAGGTTTTCAATGATACTGGTCATGACTGGCACCTCCAAATAAACCCCGCCCTCTAGCCATATCGCACTTCCTACTGCACTCCCACAGACACTACTCTCTAATCACTTGTGTATGGTGTTGAATTCATCTTACCAATCAAGGTCAAACTTCTATCATTGTGTGTATCACTCCAGAACCCGATCACATATGAAGACAACCGTGTGGCACAACTTACGCAACTGGACCTGTTAGATGAAAAGAGACAACAAGCCTACGACCACCTAGTTGTCTATCAAAAATGACTGAAGAGAAGTTACAACAATAAAATATACCCTCGATAGTTGTAGGTTGGCATTCTAGTTCTCAAAGAGAATCATAAGGTAGCCATAGATCGAGAAAAGAAGGGTAAATTTGAGGTTACCTGGTTAGGCCCTTACATTGTCAGAGAAAACTTTGGTTCAGGGTCATATCAGTTATCAACACCACAAGGAGAACCCTTGAATGATCCCATAAACATCATTCATCTTAAGAGATTATATTCTTGAGCTATGCAGTGTACCCCACTAATTTTAAAAATTCCATAGAAAGTATAAACAAATCCTGAAAAAATCATTGTCTTGGTGAAAACCTAGTAAACAGGCACCTTGATGATAACAAAAAATAAAAAATCTAAAAAAGTAAAGAGAAATAAATCATCCAATGGTGAAAAATTTGCAATCAAGCACCTTGGATAAGTATGTGTGGTGAAAACTTGGTAAACATGCATTACACATAATGTACTATTCCATTATCTATCACACTCTCGCATCCATCCACTTCATCTATTGCGTCTATCCATTTCCTGATTCAATCCCTGTCACAAAACCCATATTCCCTGGGTGTTTCATCTATCAAAATAACTAGTCACAAGATCAACCTCATCCTTCTCCCTGAGGTTTTGTATGTATCACTTGTATATAACCACCTATTTTGGTCCCATTCAGCTGTGCATTGTATCCTATCCCACTATCCTAAGCTTTCCTATGACTAGTCATTATACGCTTCATCCAAATCCCATTCCCTTCCCTCTTCAGCTCGCTCTATGAGTTCTTTGGTTGAGGTGACACACAAAAATACATAATCATTATCACACTGCAATCATACAGGTGCATTATATACATTTACAATACATTTTAGTGGCATTTAATTCGTGTGAGTGCATTCATCTTATTTGCAGTATATTCATTCATTTCACTTAGTTCCGCTTGCATCTTAGTTCATACTAATTACATTAGTCATTTCAATAATTAGTTCATCTCATTAATTGCATAATTGCGTTAAATCATTTCATTAAGTGCATTAATCATTTCTTTAATTGCATTAGCTCATTAATTAAGTGCAGTCCATCATCTCACATCATTGATTCATCTCATTAGTCCATTAGATTATATTTTCATTAGAGGCATATCATTAAGTCATGTTCTTAAGTGCATTTCATTAGCTCATTCCCTTAAGTCATTCCATATCATTGTATTGCATGTCATTAATGCATTTCATTAAGTCATGTTATTAAGTACATTTCATTAACTCATTTCCTGAGGTCGTTTCATTTGGTCAAATCATCAAGGCTTTTCATTTTACACTAAATCCATATCACTAATGCATTTCATTAAATCATTTTTATTACGTACATTCCATTACTTGTTTCATTAAATTCATCTCAAGTTGCATTATAACCCATTTACTAACCATCATCATTTACATCATAAGAACACCACATACATGCATTACATACATTCATCATACACTACATAGGGAATCATCTGCATCCAACATAACATCACATCCTGCAACATCATAAATCACAGCATAAACATCACATCTTGCATCAAAAAGCATCAGTATGCATCATAAATCATAACATAAACATCACAAAGCATCAATATGCATCATGAATTGAAGCATAAATATCACATCCTGCATCACAAAGTGTTGATATACATCATAAATCATAGCATAAATAGCACATCGTGCATCACAAAGAGTCAACATGCATCATATAAGAATCACATCCTGCATCACAAAGTGTCAATTTGCATATCATAAAGCATCACATCCTGCACCATAAAAGTTAGTATCCACATAAGCACATAAAAGCACCATAAACGCATCACATATAGATAACACCATCATAACATCATAATGCATCAATTCCACCATCATATCATATAAAGTCCTTGTCTAAAGTCCACATAAGGTCCATCATCATAAATACAACAAAATACACCTAGGTGTTGTACTGCATATACATCTAATCAAAATACTACAAAAATGTGTGTTACCACAGCTATGTAGTTCCTAGGGCCGGCTGAGAAGGCCCATCACCTCCTCCATGTCTAGGTGGATGAGGTTGCATCCCCACTGATCCCTATGAAGCCCTGGTTGTGCTCTGAGAGTGCGACCGATCTGTGTATGTAGGTTGTCGTTGATCCTCTAGAACTGCCTCATAATACAAGCCCATATAGTATGCATCTTCTCTTCTTTCCCTAGCTGCATCCCTCTGTGTAGAAAATTCCTCCGTCAAAGCCTATCCCATCCCTCCTGCGGTGGCCACTTGTCGGGCTATATCCCGTTCTCCCCTGTAAGTCTCAGCACATCTACGTGCCTCATCCCTCTGTGCTATCAAAGTGTCCACTTTCTCAGTGGCCTTCTCAATCCTCTCTGTCAGAGTCCCTAGCTGATCAGTCAAGGTGTCTATCTTTTCCCTTAGTGTCATCACATCCTGTGGCACTGCCTCCTCTATGGGAACTCTCCTGAGTCCACCCTCATCTGTAAATTATCCAGGACAACCTAGGTGATGTCAGCCTTGACTCTCTTAGTCTCCACCTACCTCTGTACCCTGTCAAAATTAGTCTAAAGATTGTCTCGCTTAGCCTGTATAGTAGCATACTTCTAACGCTCTATCTCCAGAAGCCCCTAACCCTCTATAGCTCAACACCGAGCACATTTTAGGCTATCTATGTTGGTTATGCTGCTCCTACCACCTGTGGTACTGGTCCTATGGGTCCTGTTGATGGGACTTTGGTGACCAGGTCCGCCAACAGTCATAAGTTGTCACCGGGTATCGGGGTACCAGCCAAATTCACCTGCAAAGGTGATCTGGGGAAATGGGATTCCCCGTGCCTCCAAGCACCTGGGTGTTGGGTCACAATGGTGCGGGGCTCAGTTGGGAGATGTGACTATTTTCGAGGGGGATAGCTAGTTTCTTCAACTCGTTCTCTCCGGAGATTCAAGAAGGTGGGGTTTCTCCAAGCATTTTACACTTAGCAAATAAATTGAAAAAGATCCTACAGGGTTAGGAGTATTCCATCTACTTATAGTTATGTTTAAACATTCAATACATCAATAATGCTCTGATAAACTACACTAAATACCGATAAAACACACAACCATCAGTTCATATTTGATCAGTAGCAAAGAAAAGGAGGTCGTCAATCTACTTAAGATATCAGAGCAGAAGACATGAAGAACATTAAACATAAAATACCATTAACTTGGAAGACAAGGTGCCAACAACATCATTGCAAGAACCATCTCTTCCTCATTAACATTCCTTCCAGCAAGCACTGGTGCGTGGTACAATGGCAGCTCCAAGGGAGCATCTAACTACTAAAAACTTAAAGACCAAGGAGCCTTGAGCTCTGCAACTACAATGAAAAATATTGCCTTCTCTATTGCTATGGATTGCAAAATCATCAATTTCACTGACCCTTGGAAAAGGGCTAGACTTACTATTTATACACATTTTCATCTAACCCTAACCCTAACCCTGTTTTACATTACACTGTACAATGGAATATATTATCTAGTGGCCGGTACTACCTGCGCCACTCTACAAAAGGCCTTGACACGGAATAGGCCTGACATGTCAGAAGAATGAGACAAGAAGGTGGGGTGGAAGAATTAGCCTTGAGAAGATAGCTGAGAAAGAGAAGGAGGAAATCTGATCCCCCGGGGATCAAGGCTACATGCCTCATAAATGGGAAATGCGGCGCCTTGTCTCCAATGTGCCAGGTGTATATCTGAAGCGGCGGCTCGAGAAGCTCATCTGTTAGAAGGCCACTGTTGATCCGATGTGCCTTGATGTAGCTATCTGTCCTCTGACAACCTTTGATAACCTTTATTAACTACTTAAAAGTGACTGGTCAGCCTCAAGGACTGGGACACAGATCACTGAAAGAATACAAAAATGTAGGATCCGGGACTCCAGGATCCGGGAACTTACATTCTGAAAGAATAAAGAATACAGAATGCTTGGGTTTTCTCTGGCCCCCAAAGAAACTTTATTGTTGCTTTTTATCATTGAAGGTCTGGAGGAGGCAGGAGATTCCATCCTCATCAATCTCTTTGAGGCCAGACCGCTGGTACTTGGCCACCTCGATCTGTTCCCCTAGCTCCGGAACATTATTCTTGAATTCATCATCCATTTTTGCCACATCGTGACCACTAAGGATCATGCGAGTCAATCTCTCCATTTGAGTTCCATCCACTCCCTCTAGGGACTGATATCTTGACTCTATTAATTCATTAAACTTCCCCAAAACCTATTCCTTTGTCGTGCATGTGTCAGTGGTTAACGGGTCAGCTCCGGAGACCTTCGTGACAAAATCCTTATACAAATTTGAAGAATACTGAACCGAGTTGATTTTATCATACAAAACCCCTACTAGTTGCTTGAGAACCTCCAATGTGAGGTCAATTCTGGAGTGTTGGGTTTTCACAAAATTGAATGATTCTTCACCTAGAATCTCGGACTCAGAGACCATTTCTTCCCCAAGGACAAGGAGTTCTTCAAGTTCTACCTTCCATGCCTCGTAATTTTCTATATCACCCTCCCATAGGTTGATAATAGTTTCTGCCTGATGCAAAATGTGTCGGGCCGCATACAGGTCTGGGAGGGTGGATACTAGGAAGCACCAGGTGTTTCCTATCTGTAGAGCGGCCCACTCATCGACCGCTTGGGCCTTCTTCTTCATCACTCGTAGGGAGTCTATGTCACTTTGTGGTAATGGTGCATCGGATGTGGAGGCCTTCGGAGGAATGACACTGATAGACTGGGCCAGCTTAGTAAGCAACCCCATAAGGTTTGCTATCTTCTCCTTTTTTGCTTTGAGCCTTTGGGCCTCCTTTTCATAATGGGCCTCCACGGCTCTGGTCGCCTCTTTCAACAAGTCTACTTTGCCCTATTTTCCTCTTTTTCCCAGTGATATCTCCATGATATCATAATCTCCAGCTTTGGCAGTTGCCTCATCAGTGTCTGGGGGAGGTGTTGCCAACACCGCAATTGTTTGTCCGCCTGGCCCTGTTCGAAGGGTATGAACCGTCTGGGCTGTCTTGGCCTTTGGTAGATTCTAGACCTATGCCATCATCTCAGCCAGGGAGAGATGAGCTCTGGGGGTGGACAGATCCTTTCTCTTCTTGCTTTTGACCAACCACTAAGGCGGTAGGGGTGGCTTATTTGCCAAAGTTTGTTCTTTAAATTCTTCCCTGGTACCTTGCTGCTGCTGCTCCTCAGTGGTGTGAGTCTCACCTGGCTCCCTCTTTGCACCCTTTGATTCATCGGTGATGTCTTCCCCGATGACATTTATTTCTTTGGCCTTGTCTTCTGCATCTATTACTTTATCTAGGCCCTCATTGGTTATCCCGAGGGTTTCTTCCTCTTGGCGCTCTTCTTGTTCCTTGGCCTCTATCGCCGGGATTTCTTCTTCCATTGGTGTATCCTTTGGCAATGGGGGAGGTATCTGGTCGAGATTTAACATTTGGGCCGTAGCTATTACCTGCCCAAAGGTTTCTCCGGGGAGTGGCATCTGGAATGCGGCGGCTGAGGTTACAGTTGCTCCCGTAGGTCCAGTTCCCTCCGCGAATGCCACTTGTTCACTCTACTTCCATTGGTCCACTCCCGTGTTTTGTATCTCTAGGACCTCGGAGTCATTTTCTTATTCTATTTCCTTCTCTTCTTCCATCTGCTCTTCCTTCTCCTGCGCAGGTTCTTGTTCCAGAGCCTCTTCTTGTGCTGGGACTTCAGCTTCTATTTTCCCGATGTCCCCCTGCAGATTACCGAACTCGTCAGTTGAAAAAATATCATCAAACTCATCCTGCGGAGGAGGGTTGGCTAGGACATCGGCAGGCTCTGGTTCCCTTTCTGATCCTGGGGAGTCAGAGGAGAGGATCTCGACTTGTGGGATTTGGGGCATCCCCAGATCCGGCTCTGCCTTAGGCTTTCGGTTAAGCCTCTTCTTTCTCCTAGTAATTAAGGGAGGCCTTGCATCCCTTATTTCTGCTTGCTCTACCGGATCCACCCCTATTGCCTTAACCAACAAGGCTGCTAGTGAAGGGGAGGAGGGAGGAAGAATTGGTCTGGCCATGAGCACCGGAGTAGCCAGTCGCGTGATCAGATTCTCCCGCATTTGCTCGGAGGCTACTGTCGATTGTTTTAATTGTTCTTTAATGGGGACTTCTTGAAAAGTTGGAGTGGTTGCTATCCCTTTTCCCTTATCTACTCCCTGCGAAGAAGTCCCATCCACCGGGGTTAACTTTGGCATCAGTTGGGCCGCCCGACAGACACTTTTGGGGCACACCTTCTTGAAATAGAGGTGGCTGCATTCAACTACATTGCAAGTAAACTCTTCAATTGTGGGCCCTTCTTGGGCATCCCAGTTCACTGGTGGGAGGGCTAATTTATCGATCCCCTTTGCTCTGTACTAGGGATCCTTCGTGGAGCCAGCGTCTGAGAAGTCTTCTGGGAATCTCTGGAGCTTTAATCTTTCCATCATTCCTGCACTCATTCTGACATAATGCCGCCCTCAGACTTCCACTTCATCTTGAAAATCTTCCCAGAAGTCCTCCATATGATATTGATGGGGCTCTGATGCCCGGGGAAGTGCCATTGCAATCTTGCCATGCGGATCAAACTGTTTCCATGCTAAGTAAAATTCTGCCAGGTTATAGCATTTAAGCTCATTATCTGCCTCTTTTGTGGTGGCCAGATTGCATGAATAATTCCCACAAGTGATTGGGAATGGAATGTTTGTTACCTTCTTCAAGGCATAGAGTGCATGCAGCTCCATTATCTGCCTGCAATACTCCAGGAGAATTGTCTTGTCCCCACAATGTTTGGGCAGCAAGTAGGGTTTCCCGGAGAAGCTGGTCACCCTTATGTATGTATGCTGTTGAAACTGTATATAGTAATGTCAATAAATCTGGACCAAATTCATCGCCTCTGTGGATAGGCGGTATCCTGTGTCCCGGGTGGGTGTGAGCAGGTGGTAGTAAACGAAGACATCGTTTACCCGGGAAAAACTAGGGAAGCTTGCCTCCCATTGAATCTATGGGAAATGGTCCCAAGGGGTCTTCTGGCCTGGGCCGATCCTGAGTACGCCCTCTGTGAGTAACCCATTGGTGTGGGGCCGTTGTTGTGCCAGGGCCTAGAGAACATAAGAAGTCATATAAAACTTCTTCTTCTTGGCTAATTGAAGGAACTGGGAGTCCACATGGTTTGAGATTATGGCAGCCTAGTCAAATTATTCCTCACCCATGCTGATACCCAGCAAAAAGTAATACATCCAATTAGAAAACTCTCAGGCATGTTGTTGTCCAAAGACTCGGCATAATGCTATCATCCCCATTTGGATGCTTTCCTTAAATTCGCCCCTGGGTATTTCTAGCTTCATCCTCTTGGGATTCCTCTTCGGGGTCTTTAGCCAGCGATTGTTCATGTATATACAGGCTGCTTCTTCCAACTGAGTGAATTGGGCCAAGGCATCTGACTGGGTGACTACGGTTGGTTTGTCAAATTGGGGGATCCCCAAGCCCCTCTGGAAGGTATCAGGGTCGAGGGACACCATGGGAGTAGGGTACCCTATTGGCTCTAGGGCTACGAGCATAACAACAGAGACAGATGTTTTTTAGTGTGCTGCAAGTGTGAGAATAAGCTCTGGTGACTGCACTAAGTATGGGAAACAAGCTGCCTTGAGGATCCTAGAGTTCCTGATTTGAATGGCCAATGGATCTCCGGCCTGTCGCTGAATGTACATAATCTTTACCAAGGCCTGCATTTCTGGCCATGTCCCGATGCTGGTGTCGGTGATGAACTGGAATTTGGACTTGATCTTTGAGCCCATGATGACTCCTTCTTTTACATATTTCAGGTTTGTAGGCAGTTTCTCCAGGGCCTTCTCCATTTTGGATCTAACTGCCGCCCTGGTAACCACCGTAGAGGGTAGTTTTGGACTTCCGGGTGGTGAGGATGTGGAAGCTTCAGACATATTTGAAAGTTTGTTTCTCTGAAAACCTGCAAGGCAAGGTGACCGTTAGAACATATAGATAAACAAAAACTATGGGGTCTGGAGATCTTACCATTGTGGCGCTTGCTTCCCCTGAAAAGTTAGCTTCGTTCAAAAACTCCGGAAAGCATATATATATATTTCAAACTTAGAAATTTAACTAACCATCTGGGTCCAGGGGTTTTATCATACTCAGCAAAAGCAGGACACAGGATGGGTGATGGCAAGAGACTCGAAGCCCGGGGAAGTAACCGTTGGAAGGTGTGCATAAAAAGTGAGTCGTCAGACCCATGTGGGTGCCACGTAGGTGAGAAATAAATGGGAGTTATGGTGACGGCGACGGAGCCAACTGTTTGAATGTGTAAAAAGTGAACTCCACTTAGACAAATTTAAATGTGCACATGGGACATAAATGCAAGCTAGGCTAGTTTACAGAGGAGAGAGAAAACCACCTGTTTGAAACTGGCTTAGAGCCAAGTTTCAACCAGGTGGTATTCTGCACAGAGCAATCTCACGGATTATAAACCAGGAATAGACGCAGCACGGAAAACTCGCTAGACTACCAGGAAAAATACACAGAATATACACCAAAGCCAAAGAGTATATACATGCACACTGGAAGGATACACAACAATATACATCAAATATACACGTATACACAACACAAAGCAGACATTTACAAAACTAGAGAATGTACAAAATATTCACAACTTTCTACATCATCCACAGGCTATGCTACATCTGCATAGAGGGCAGAAAACCCTCTGGCAGAGCCGACCCACCAACGGGTGGTGAACCAGAAAGAAACACAAGACAAACAACAAAAATGAGACAACACGAAACCAAACAAAACCAGAAAGCAAGAAATCCAAACGGAGAGAAGGCACCAACCTGAAAATGAAGAAGGGCAGGGAAAGGAAACCTCTGTGAATGCTCTGCAACAGCTTCAACCGTTAGTTGATCACCACTTACCACCATAGATCACTCACAATCGCTCAGACCAGCTTGGAATGGTTAGCACTAGATTACTGTTAAATCATTGTAAATTGCTCTTAAATCGCTAAGATTGCTCAAGTGTTTAATCACGGTAAATGTGAAAATGACAGGTAACTTCTATTTATACCTGCAGTAAAATCAAGTCACCTTTCCTCTCGCAAATTCCGGATAGATAGACCTCCGGACTCCGGGCCTAGGGATTCCATGCGATGATACCACCTTAAGGAAAGAAGGCATCGTGGTGAAGAATCCCAGAGTTTGAAATCTGGCTCTTCGACAAAGGATGACCAACTCCGAGACTGGCCCCTGAGACATGAGAGACCAACAAAACAAAACAACACCGCGGGGAAAAAAAACCCCGGAGAGGGAAAACAAAGAAAAGCAAAGAAAAAGACAAGGCAAGAGCCAAAAGCAGAAAGCAAAAAAAAAAAGGGGGACCCAACATTTTGCACACAAAATGTAGGGACGGGGATGCAGGGCATAACAGGTCCCTATACCTACATTCCTTGTGGTCCCTATGGTGGTGGCCCTAGTGGAGGCTACATCTGTCTCTATACTCCCTGTCCAAGTGGTATCTGTAACACCCCAAAATTGGCATCTTGCAACCCTAACCAATTTTGTTACATTTGTCACTCTTCTAGATCATCAAGGTCCTATTGTAGTAGGCAATTCTGAGTTTTTGACTGACTCTACTTGACCGAAGTGTCAAATGTAGAAAATCCTAAATCTACATTAATCATACATCATATTTAATTCCTAAATACTTATTGGCTAAACAAACCTTATGATTGAATTAATTTAATTAATAAAGTCCTATCACTTTAATTAAATTAAATTCACCCTCTTTAGCTAAGACACATGAAAAAGGAATTACATAATATTTAATTATTAAATAAATATCCTCATTTCAATAATTGAATTTAATTATTCAGATAATTGAGAAAAAGCAATTATGAGGTCATATTTATTTAATTGATTAAATATTCTCTCAAAAATCTTATCTTTGTTCAGAAATGGAAACTTTGAATTAATTGTGCTTTAAAGAGAAAGAAAACAATTAAAACCAAATAAAACATAATTAAATCAAAGAAAGAAAACAGTTAAAGCAGAGAGAAAACAATTTATTGTATTCTTTTGAATAAAGCTTTCTATTCTGAACTGGCTTTTCTATCTGTTTTATTTCAAAGAGGAAACTTTCTATTCTGATCATCTCTGAGTCTATAAAAGAACTCTCATTC
>MU228150.1:559655-571741 GCA_018584345.1 Thuja plicata | reverse complement strand
GATCACCAAGCTTTCAAGGATCCATTTCCTCCTCATGGGAAAGGTGAATCATCTAAAGGCAAAAATACTGATGCTAAGGTCAACTATACTTACACCAATAACAACAATGTCATTAATATGGTTGAACTTGTTGACACTAAATACTGTAATGTCCTGATTCTTAAGGGAAAGGAAGATACTTCTAAGTCCAAAATACCTTTCACTTTGTGAGGGTCTACACCTCAGTCTTCTGAACAAGGACAGTCTCAAGTGAGCACTAATGTTGTTACTCGATCTCGCACTAAAATCATTCTCAAAGGCCCTGAGACTTCTATATCTACATCAACTCAACCTTTAGACAAAGCTAAGGTTGACTCTGCTACTAAGAATCCCAAAGTGGGTTCCTCATCTAATGCTACCAATTACAACATTCTTGATCAATTGCAACATACTAATGCTCAGATAACTATTTTTGAGCTCCTAAAAATCTCCCCTTCTCACAGGGAAATCCTGGACAAAGCCCTCACTGAGGTGAATGTCCCAAAAGATCTTGATCTCAACCGGTTTCAATCTATGGTAGGTCACTTGACCTCCTCACATTATTTGTCTTTCTCTGAGGAAGATGACCATTCTTTGAGTCACCCGCATAATAATCCTCTGCACATTGAAGTCATGATAGGTCCAAAGCGTGTTCTCCATGTTCTCATAGATAACGACACTGGCCTAAATATTTGCTCTGCTAGTTTCCTTATTGATTTAGGCTATGCCGAAGATTGCATTGATGCTCGCAAAAATATTACTATTAAAGCCTATGATGAGGAAGAATGTAAATCCAAGGGGCTAGTCATATTGCCAATTAGAGTTGGTCCTATTGAACGAGATGTTATCTGTCAAGTGCTTGACATCCCTTTGGCATACAATATCCTATTAGGAAGGCCATGGATCCATGAAATGCAAGCTGTCCCTTCCACATACCATCAGTGCATTAAGTTCTCACTCCAAGGTTCTGAAGTGACTATACCCGCTAATACACGCTATGATTGTAATGCCCTTACAAAATCTGCCGACATCCTTGTGCCTACCAACAAATAATATATTGAACTCCTTGAGGATAAATTAAAAGAAATGGAAAAGAGTTTGACACTCAAAGAAACTGATATGGGAGGATATCAGACTGAACCTCTGCTATCTATTACATCTTTGCCTTTGTCTCCCCGGTCTTTTGGGAGACCTTCTGAGAGAACTAAACCTTCTACAGTTCCTCCTCCAACAAAGTATGGTGGTACCTTTGTACAAGCCACAATACCATTAGAAGAAGAAGCTAAAAATAGATCTATCAAAGCTTGGATCTATAAAGGAGAAGACAATTCTAAAAATACTCCTCCTTATGACATGAAACCTGAGCAATATGGTAAAGGTTTATCTATTATGCAAAATTTTGGCTATAAAGGAGATGGTCCCATAGGTGCGAATCATAAGGGATTGATTGCACCACTTGAAGCTATCGGTCGCAGAACACGTGACTTTACAGGTATAGGCTTCCAAAAACTCACATTCCAACTAGGAATAAATAAGTTTGTACCTCGAGAAGATAAGAAACCAACACCTAAAGAACCACCTAAAATTGCAGAACCTGAAGATAGCTCTGATGAGGATACTTTTCCTTATCCTATTCCTCCAGACCTGGCAACATTCTTTGCTAAGCCAGATAACTTTGTACCATGTGTCAGTATAGTAGACACTGACAGTAATTCTGATACCACCACTTCAATTTCTCCATTAACTTATGAAGAGTGGAAAGACATATATACTCTGAACCCTAGTCATTAGGGTGATTTATTCATACCACCACACTTTCAAGAACAGTTTGACTAGGAATTCCAGTTACTTCTCATTACACAAGAGGTATTTGATGCTACAAACACTACTGAGGTACCTAGGTCAACAGGTGCTCATCTGACCATAGCAGAGGTTCTAGGAAGAACTCATCCCAACTAGGGAAAAAAGGTTGATTTCACCCATGTTCTTGACATGAGACCTAATGATGAAACAAACTCCCATGAATATGAGTTTGACAACTTGTCATATGCCACTTCTGATAGAGATATAGATACAGCTAGGCATATGAAAACCTTCTCGAGGTAGGTGAATGGTCTAGTGTCGGGTCACATGAGTCTGACTCACTAGGTGTTAACATGTCGTCTACTACGGTCTCTAGGAATCAAAGGAATTTGACTATACCTCTGGATGAGATCGCTTTGGGTCTCGACTTACTTTTCCATGCCTTTTATGATTATACCATGAATGCACTTGAACCCGTCACTCCTCTTTCACTTTTCCATCTTGAGCTTATAGACTGGAACTCTACCTCCCCATCTAACGAAGTCCTTACATTCCAGAATGATTACGCTCTTGCCTGTTACCTACACGCTGTCAAACCTATAACATCTCCCACTAGCAAAGCAAGTGTCAATATGACCGAGGCAGACATCAAGTATCTTAGTCACAAAATAAAAAGAAGAAAAAATAGGCGCTCTGATTGTGAAAACCACCTTGTGGCAGTATCAGAGCCTATAACAGTCAAAATAAAAGACGTATCCAAGCGTGAAAACCTCTCCAAAGCGCCCGAGGATGAGATACTTGATGCCCTCCCAAGTCATTTTCAGGAAAGATCATCTATTCTTATTGAACAAACTCAACCTATCAACTTGGGTATAGAGGCAGAACCTCAAATTATTCACTTGGCACAATCACTATCAGAGGCAGAAAGAGAGGAATTCACTACATTCTTCAGGAGCAAAAAGATTAACTTTGCATGGAAATATTCAGACATGCCGGGGTTAGACCCTAATCTAATCATGCACTATTTGTCCATTGCACCAGGTGTTAAGCCCGTTAAGAAGAAGCTTCACAAAATGCATCCACACGTAGCTCTACTTGTCAAAGCTGAATTGGAGAAATTGCTTAAGGCAATGTTTATCAGAGTAATTGATTATGCCGAGTGGATCTCTAATATTGTTCTAGTATCAAAACATGATAAATCCATAAGAGTCTGCACAAACATCAGAGACCTGAATTTGGCATGTCCTAAGGATGATTTTCCATTGCCTAATATTGATATGATCGTAGATATGACGGCAGGGTATGAAATGTATTCACTAATGGATGGTTTCTTTGGCTATAACTAGATAAAAATTGTGCCAGAGGACCAAGAGAAAACTACCTTCACATGTGCCTGGGGCACCTTTTGTTGGAATGTCATGCCCTTTGGATTCAAAAATGTCAGTGCTACACATCAGAGAGTGGTTACCACCATATTTCATGATATGATGTATAAAACAATGGAAGATTATGTGGATGACACTTTAGCTAAGGGCATGCACCGAAAGAAACATCTTGTTGATCTAGGTCCTATACTAGATCAAATGTAACAATTCAGTCTGAGAATCAATCCTAAGAAGTGCGCATTTGGCGTAACATCTAGAAAATTGCTTGGCTATATCATCTCTGCCAAAGGTATTGAAGTTGATCCTGCAAAATTACACACCATCATGGAAATGCCGCCATCAAAAAATATCAGACAAATGAGAGGAATTCAAGGACGACTGCAGTCTATCCGGCATTTTATCTCTCAACTGGCGGACAAGTCACAACCGTTTACCAAGACTCTGCACAAGGGTGTGGCTTATCAGTGGAACAAAGAATGTGATGAAGGGTTCACACAACTCAAATACTATCTGGAAAACCCACCAATCTTGATGCCTCCCATTCATGGGAAGCCACTTATACTTTAGATATCTACTATGGATACATCATTGGGTATCTTATTGGCTCAAGAAGATTAGCACAACAAAGAGAGGGCTCTCTATTACATTAGTAGAACTCTGGTCTCATATAAAATGAAATATTCTGCTATAGAGAAGGCTTGCCTTGCAGTGGTGTTTGCTTCACAAAAATTGTGGCACTATATGCTGGCTCATACTACACGCCTAATTGCTAAAATTGACCCTCTGAAATACTTGCTCAGTAAAGATACCCTCACAGGTAGACTAGCTAAATGGGTCCTGCTTCTTAGTGAATTTGATATTGAATATGTGGAAAGGAAAGCCATTAAGGGACAAGCAATAGCAGATGAGTTGGTAGAAGCACCTCTAGTTGATCATCAACCATTGCACATTGAATTTCCAGATGAGTCCATATTACTTCTTACACATTGCTCATGGACTATGTTTTTTGATGGTTCATTTACCCAACAGGGGTCAGGTGCTGGGATACTGTTCATTACACCTCAAAGGTACTCTTTACCAAAAGCATACAAGATGTTGTTTCCTTCTACAAACAACATTGCTGAGTACGAAGCCCTAATCAATGGTATGAAGATTGCCCTTGAGTGGCGCGTAGATGAACTAAATGTTCTTGGAGATTCACAGCTGGTCATCAATCAAGTTAATGATATTTATCAAACAAGGGATGACAAGTTGGTACCTTATAAATGGTTGGTTGATGATCTTAAATAGTATTTTACTCATATCACATTTCAACAGGTTCTGAGGGCAGATAATAAAGCGGCAGATGCCATGGATACACTTGCCTCCATGCTACAGATGCCTGAAAATGATTTTAGACATGAATTCCTAGTGGAGACATTACGCTACCCAGCCTATGACTCCCCTGATTCCCAGATGATCTATTCTGTTATAGGACATGACTCATCCTGCTACCATCACATCTTTTCTTACCTTCGTGACCAGATTGTTCCGGACACTTACTCCCAGAATGAGAAACGTCACCTAATCCGTAGTGCTTCATGGTTCGTCATCATTGCTAATGACTTGTATAGACGTGGTCTAGACGATACCCTCCTTAGGTGTTTAGAACCTGATGAATCCAAACAAGCATTTGTAGAGGTGCATGAAGGCATCTGTGGGTCATACTCTAACAGCCTGACATTGGCCCGTAAAATTATTAGAGTTGGTTACTATTGGCCAGATATAGAAAAAGAAGCAACACAGTTTGCTAAGTCTTGAAAATAATGTCAATTACATGGAAACCTGATTCATGCTCCAGACAAGGAGCTTATTCCATTCATTACTTTCTGGCCATTTCAACAATGGGCCTTTGATTTGGTGGGTCAGATCTACCCCTCATCCTCCAATGGACATAACTTTATCATCATAGCTACAGACTATTTTACTAAGTGGGTGGAGGCAGTCCCTCTCACCGTTTCCAGTGGCAAAATAGTAGCTATGTTTATTCTCAACTACATCATCTGTAGGAATGGTGTACCCTCAGCCATTATTACGGATAATGGGGGACAATTTAAAAAAAAAGTATTTGACAGAGCTCTGCTCTAAATTTAAAATTACTCAACATTGGTCTTCCATCTATTATCCTCAGGGTAATGGACAGGCAGAAGCATCCAACAAAACAATCCTTAAGATCCTGCATTGCACAGTGCATAAATCTGGACAAGATTGGCATCTCTGGATCAATCCAGCTCTTTGGGCATACAGGACAAGTATAAGAACACCAACAGGGGCTACTCCCTATGTGTTGGTTTATGGAGCAGATGTTGTGCTACCTATTGAGGTTGAGATTCCTTCTCTGTGTGTCTCTCTGAAAGGCCTCATTACTGATGAAGATACCAGAATATCTCAGCTACAAGAGCTAGAATTACTTGATGAACATCGACAAGTGGCATTTGATCACCTGAGATCATACCAGAAGAGGATGTCCAAGAGCTATAACAAAAAGGTTAGAACTAGAGATTTCCAAGCGGGTGACCTCATTCTAAGGGAGAACCCTAAGAATCAACAACATCAGATCCAGAAAGGGAAGTTTGAACGAAATTGGCTTGGTTTGTATATTGTTACTACAGTGTTTGGGTCTGGTACTTATCAACTCTCTACTACTGAAGGAGAACAACTCAAAGAGCCCATCAACGCTCATCATCTAAAGTGGTTCTATAGCTGAGACATCTTCAGTATGCTCATGTATATAGTAAAGTCCTGAAAAAATTCTAAAAATCTAAATTTTTTTTGAAAAATGATCATCTTAGTGAAAACCTAGCGATAGGCACTTTGATGTATCTCCAAAAAAATAATATATTCCAAAAATACAAAAAAAATAAAAAAATTGAAAAAGAGAAAAAAAAGAGAAAAAAGAGAAAAAGTGCCATTGATGAAAACCTTGCAAATAGGCGTCATGGTAGAAAAAAAAGAATTTCTGCCAAGAAGGTGAAAACCTGGTAAAAAGGAACCTATTGTTCCACAATGCTATATCTGTTGCAACACCACTTGGCTTCACGCATTTTCTTTCCTGTATTGCTGCTTCCTTGCTTTCATTTGCTTTCAGTTCCTGTCAAGACACCAACTCACATGGATTGAAACTGGTCATACTCTCAGGGTAACCCTCCTGATCTAGGGGGCACTATCCTTTTATCTTTTAAGGATCTTCTTCACATCAGTCACCAGTGGTTCTCACTGCGTCTGCCTACTGATGTATGTCTTATACTATGATCACTTCATTTGAGCATCTCTCTCGCGTTGGTCACCAGTGGTTCTCACTGTGTTTGCCTACTGTCACTATTCTATCAAGATTGCTCACATTTGTTACAGTTGGAGTTTTCCTTAAATGCTTTATCTATCAATACTCGATCTTGATAATTCTTTCTTTAGTTTGTACATATCTTTCGGTCATGTTTGTGACACTCTGGTTCCTTTGCGAACCCTCCTGACTTGTCATTGATTTAGTGCCATACGCTTGGGGGCACTCACATCTCATTTTCCCTTGCAACATACATTAAGTCAGTCATCATTACTTGAGGGCATGGGTCCCCCATTTGATCACATCTTTGGTTTACACTAGAGTCAGTAATCTTGTCACTTCTCAAGGACAACTCGCTACTGACACAAACTGGTGTTTTTCAACACCACCATAAACAGTCTTTTTTAACACTATCTTTGGACACATCTGTGTTTTTTAACACACATTGGATATCTCACACATAAACATCTTTCGATAATAATCAAACACAATGCACTCACAAGAACAACGGTGTTTTTCAACACCTCATACACATCCACATTCGCAAACTTTGAAACATGCTGAGCTATGATTGAATATTTCTTTGTATGCTGTATATTCTTATGGATTTCATTGATATTTTCTTTGTCTACTGCTTGTTGGTGTATTACCGATGATCTGGAAATGTCAAATAAATAGGGTGTATGTGATAAGAGCTCCCGCACTAAGGTGGAATAACCTCACATCCCTTGATCTTGTTTATTTGTACGCCATGGTGAGGTTGGTACTATCTCCTTGCCTGTTATTGCTCTATTTGTTATTGTTTTGTTTGTTATTGATCTGTTTGTTTACACATGATCACACTCATGGTTATCTTGGCTTTGAATTCCTCGATACTGGTGTACTCTTACAACATTAACTAGAAACAATGTTCAGGTCATCTTGGATTTTGTGCCCTGGTGCTTACGTTCGTTTCCTACATTTTATTTGATGATAAGTCATATTCATATCCTTATGGTTGCATTCTGGCGCCCGTAAGGGTTGTATCGACTTTGATGTTCCAAATAAATTCTCAATGATGATAAATATACAATGGGTCTCACAACCATCTCCTAGAATTACACCTTCATATGGCATCTAGCATAGGATTGCATTTTCATTCTAGACTTGCATTGCGACAATGATTCAGTGATCTTTTCATTGCTTTCTTCTGGGTTCATACTTTGGAGAGTTCTTCTCCACTGTTCTGGTTTAATCACGACTGACCAAGTGTTTGATCCCCGTTCTCTATCTTCAGCTATATGCTCAACCCATTTTCGGGATCAAAATCGAAATCTGACACTTCTATATAGCTCAAAATCGCATTTTAAAATTTTTGAGGCTGACGCAATCAGACGCTTGTGCAGTCAACTTTCTGACGTCACTTTCTTGTCAGAATCATATCATATCATATCATCATTTTCTCAAATATTTAACTTTTTCCTCAAAATTCAACTCTAGTCAACTTTGGTCAACCCCAGTCAAACTTGGTCAACCAGACCTTGAAATTGCTCAAATTTGATTATGAATGTTCTACATTCTTCCGTAATCTGTTCTGAGTTCTTGATCTCTGACTCAACATCTATCTATTATTTTTCACTCTCCATCATCATTATGACATGTCATCTTTCTACTTCCCTCCTGAGGGAGCAGGATGATTACATCATTGAATCTATTTCAACCAATCTGATCTGATTTTTAAAAAAAAGTTCTCATCACTTGGGGCATGTTCAGTTTTTCATACCTCACAGTCAAAACTGGATACTCCACAATCAATAAGGGTATTTTTTATTCCTTACATCTTGTCATCTTTTAAGTATCTGAGCAATCTAACTCAGATTCTTGAGGATCAAGCTCAGTTCTGGAGATGATTCTCAAAAACTATCTTTTTGGGACAAGTATTGGGGCA
The DNA here is from genome assembly GCA_018584345.1 of Thuja plicata. Taxonomy (NCBI): domain Eukaryota; kingdom Viridiplantae; phylum Streptophyta; class Pinopsida; order Cupressales; family Cupressaceae; genus Thuja; species Thuja plicata. The sequence goes on along the minus strand of MU228150.1, from coordinate 563,289 downwards.
ATCTAACTCTGACTCCTGATAATCAAGCTCCGTCCTGGAGATGATTTTGAACCACTATTTACCATCTTTTGAGACATGTATCGGGGAAATCTAACCCTGACTCCTGAAGGTTAAGCCTTGTTCTGGGGATAGCCTTGTGAAAGATGTCAATTTAACCAGTGTCAGGGAAATCTAACATAGATATTGGAGGACTAAACTTTGTTCTAGAGATAGTCCTAAAACCTTTATTTACTATCTTTTGAGACAAGTATCGGGGCAATCTAACCCTGACTCCTGAAGGTTAAGCCTCGTTTTGGGGATAACCTTGTGAAAGATGTCAATCTAACCAGTGTCCGGGTGATCTAACCTAGATATTGGGGGACTAAGTTTCGTTCTGGAGATAGTCCTAAAGCAGTACTTACTATCTTTTGAGACAGGTATCGGGGCAATCTAACCCTGACTCCTGAAGGTTGTATGCACCCTAAAATGGTCGCATAGACTTTGGGCCCCATTTATCATTTTATCATTTTATCAATTTCCTAAATCAATGCTTTGCAATATTTTCAATTTAAATCAATTTCCTTGATCAAATTGTAATTAATTCAATTATTCAATTATTTCAATATTTCCTAAGGTTTGATCATTTTTATCTAATTAAAAGAATTAATTTTCCTTTTAATTAAATAAAATTCCTCTTATTTAATTAAAAGATTTAATCTCCCTTTTAATTAAATTCACCTTATTTAATTAAATTAAATTTCTCTCTTTTAATTTTATTAAATTCCTCTTATTTAATTAAATTCAATTTCTCCCATTTAATTAAATAAAATTCTTCTAAAAATATACATTTGGTTGATGAATAAGTATGAAATATTTTTCAATGAAATATTATGTACTGGATGCAACCTGAATTCGACTTCTCTAAATTTTCTTGCAGGTCCGAAATTTCCAGATTGTGGCGATTTTTTTGTGTGATGAGGGTGGCTTCTTTGGCAAGCAAAATCATAACCTAGGCCTTCTATTTCACTTTCAGATTGAGTGATTTCATTTTAAGGCATTCCCAGCCCTCTTTTTCAGTGATTTCCATGTGTGATGGGCAAATTTCAAGTATTGGAGATCTTGGCAAATTGTTTTGACATCATTGAAACCCCAAGACCAAGCGAACAATACCTAGGGCATCAAGTTTTTTTAATTTTTCACATGCAGATCTATGTATTTCGGTGACGAATTTCATCATCCATTTGGTGTTTGATTAGAGGTAATTCAATTTCAGAGAAAGAAGATAAATTTTAAGGTTCTGTTTCATCAAGACCATGTGCTAGGGCATCATGTTTGAGCATTTCAACATTCAGATCTGAGTCTTAGATAGTGATATTTCCACCAGCTGTTGGACAAATTTGGTGTTTAATTTACAACATTTCCATTATACAAGGTGTTGGCATTCCATTTTGACAACTTGAAACACCATTTTCAGCCTTAAGACCAGAACAAACCTTCTTGAGAGCACCCAAATTTGCATATTTCGATCTCATATCAGAGCTAAGGGGTTTTGGTCGACAGCAATATACATACATCCAGGGAAGCAAACATACATCCAGGGGAAGCAAACATATATCAAAGGGGCAGTGAACTATACAGAGATCTCTGATCTACGATCGCTGACAGCAAACCACACTTACCTGCGATTTATAGATACCAGTTACTTGTGATTACCGACTCAAGTACACTCAGTGTTGTATGATCTAAGACATCACTGTAAATCATATGATGAAGCTGCAATGATATTCTGAGACTGAGAATGCTTGGCGAATCTTCTCTCTGACTATTGAGAGAATTGTTCAGTGAAAACCATCATCTTGGAGCAGCGATTCATGCTAACATAGCTGCGGAACTGGAGCAGTGATTTACGCTAATATAGCTGTGGATCTAAAGTAGTAATTCATGTTCATATAGCAGTGAATCTAGAGTAGATATTCATGTTAATGTAGCAGCAAATTTGGAGCAGAGATTCATGTTAATATAGCAGCAAATCTGGAGCAGTGATCCATGTTATTATAGCAGTGATATTAACAGTAATTCATGTTAATATAGCAGCAAATCTGGAGCAGTGATCCTATCTTCAGCATTTCAGAGATATCGATTTGATGAATAACTATTGAGAACAACGATAATGTGAACTTACCATCGGCAAAGGAAAATTTCTCTCCACAACAGGCAGATAAACCTAGGTCTTTTTCATTCCAAACTGAGCCAGTCAAAGAACGGAGATAGGCATTACAATGAAAAAACTAGGGTAGAAATCTCCATAAAAAAGGATAAGGATCAAGGAAAGAAACAAGAATTTTTGAGTTACTGTCATAATTGTTGGCTCTATGACCACAAAAGAAAAGACTGCCAAAAAGAAGAGCAAATGCATCCATCCTATGAACACTTGGACGAATTTATAGAAAAACAAAAAGAAAAAGTGGAGCAAAATGTTGATGCAGATCTGCTCGCCATTTTCACTCATGCAAAGCCCTCATGTAGTGACCCTGCCCAGACCAAATCCTCTAATAAATCTCCTAATAATCCTCCACTATCTAGGAAGATGGAGGAAGGATCATGGAAAGAAGAGCATAAGGTTTCGGCTAGGGTTTCGAATTTGGGCACAGAACCAAAGGAAAATCACATTATCCCTTCATGGAGCAGGGAATCAAGGCAAAAGGTATTTTCAGTCCAATCTTTGGATAGGCAGCTAAGCATTTTTGCAAAGACCAAGTATGCTAAACCGGTCTTAGGCTACGGGATTGCTAAGGCAGATAATACTGGGCATTTGTTACAATGTAGAACTGATGATCCCCTCTCTCCTAAGGGGGAAGGCAGGACCTTATATGCCCATGCACCTCCCGTGAGCACATTTAAGCAAGATCATACATGGCAAACAGTTAAAGGTAAGAATAAGGTATTAAGGCCCTCGCCAGTTCATAGCACTTTCAGTTTATCTTTGAAAAATTCTTTTGAATTGCTTAGTAAGGAAGGAAATATCAAGTATATATACTCACCCCCACACAAAAGGAATGGGGTTTTGGGGGATAAGGGCTATAGGGCCCGGCAGCACAAGATGGAGGTGAATCACTCCAAAGCTGTAAAGCCCTACCCCTATCTCTCCAAAACCCCACCGTTTTGTGGGGGGAAATCTAAACAAATAGGCAGAGATTGCTGCACCGATGACTTAATGATTAGCAATACAAAATACTGCCCTCCTCACCTTAGAAACATGGAAAGGAAATCTTCATTTTTAGATAGAAATAACAGGATGAATAATGATTGTAACAATGATTTATTTCATAAAGCTTTAAAGCCTGTAGCTTATTCGCCTCCACATAGAAGAAGTACTCAACAGAAAACAGGTAAGATCAATCATGTTCGGTACTTTGAAACTATGTTTTTGGATAATAATACCATTTTGCAGCAACAGAAGCACCTAGTAAAAATGAGTGTGATCTGTATCTGGAATGGCTCGGGAGTACATGTTTAGTATTTGATGGTAGAACTATCACTACAATTACCGAAGGAGGTAAGTATATCACACCTTTTGGATTATTTCATGTATATAGATTGCAAAAAAAAGGAACTAAAGAATAGCATTATGGAAAAGAAGGATATTAAATTTAGA
>MU228150.1:512047-537371 GCA_018584345.1 Thuja plicata | reverse complement strand
CTTTAATTAAATTAAATTCACCCTCTTTAGCTAAGACACATGAAAAAGGAATTAAATAATATTTAATTATTAAATAAATATCCTCATTTCAATAATTGAATTTAATTGTTCAGATAATTGAGAAAAAACAATTATGAGGTCATATTTATTTAATTAATTAAATATTCTCTCAAAAATATTATCTCTGTTCAGAAATGGAAAATTTGAATTAATTGTGCTTTAAAGAGAAAGAAAACAATTAAAATCAAATAAAATAGAATTAAATCAAAGAAAGAAAACAGTTAAAGCAGAGAGAAAACAATTTATTGTATTCTTTTGAATAAATCTTTCTATTTTGAACTGGCTTTTCTATCTGTTTTATTTCAAAGAGGAAACTTTCTATTTTGATCATCTCTGAGTCTATAAAAGAACTCTCATTCCTCATTCAAAACCCCTGGAGAAAATATGTATTGTTAGAATACTAAATTATTGTCATGTCTCATATAGAGTAATATCATTTTGCAATAGAATAGCTTCATTTTCTAGAATAATTGCATTTATCATCATGTCTTAGATTATCTTACATCTTTTCTATTCTTAGTATAATCTTGCATTGTATTGCATTCATCATGATAAATCCTTCGTTCCTAGATTGGTCCATGCTTGTGAGACTCTCGTTCTAAGATCAATTTAAAAAACCCCGTCTGGATAGAAGGCAATAGGTCGAATCATGCAGGCAGACAGGATGAATAATCTCATATTCAGTTTTGTGTGTACCTGGTGAAGGACTACGTTGAAGTGTATGGTGAGTTAATAAGGCCAAATTTACCACATACAGTATCTGACCCTATCCCTAATCATGCACCTGTGGGTCCTGAACCTATGCGTCTGTCCTAGCTCACACCCTCCTCTCCTGCATCTAAGGATCTCTCCTCCCTCTCCCCTGCCACTGATGACTCTAGGGAATCCTCTAATATAGTGTCATCATTGATATTCATATCACTTGTAGGCTACTCATGAGAAGCCACCTACGCAAGATCTGTAAGTCTAACCGGTATGTGCATGACTCACCATGTCGCATACTCTACTTTCATACTTGCATCAACCACATTTGGTTTGGCCACTCAATCTATCCGTGCGAGCATCCACCAGGTCATATGCACTGTTAGAGTGTCTGTATACCTCCCCCACACACTTGCCTCCCTAGTCACATGAGGATGCAGGTCATCCTCTGCCACCATTCCCTATTATAATCTGAACTTGGTTCAGGGCACCTCCTGCAGCTTTTGTTTTGAAGTTATTTTGTTTGTAATAAGGTGTGAATCCTTTGTATCACCATGGTGTGTGTGTGTGTGTGTTGGTCTATTTTGTAAGGTGAAGGACTCTAAGGTAGGTTATAAACCTTAAGGGTGCCTTAAACCATGTAAGACCAAGTCTAGTCTCTTTTTGGCTATTTTGTCCTTAGGTTAAATTTTATGTTTTGAAGCCTTAGTTTAGGTTATTGGCATGTTTTATATCACTCCTAAATCCTTGGAGGTTGGTAGTGTTGGCATCTTGCTCAAAATGACAACTTTGACAAATGTTGCTCAAAAGTTGTCTTTTTGCAAAATGTTGCATGAGAAACTTTTCAAAATGTTGCTTGAGGAGTTACAAATCGATTTGAAATGGCCACACCAACTTCTTGGAGCATATTTAACTCCAAAATGATGCTATTTGATGTTCTTATGCCTTCTAGGAAGGTTAGAAGTCACAATGTATGGATCTTGATGTTCAGAGAAGAAAATAGAAGAGTTTTCTAAGTCATTCTGTGTGTGTATGACCTGGTACAAATTCATTTGGTGAAATCACTTGCAGAACCTATTAATTCTTTGAGTCATCTTACTATTCTAGTTGGTTTCATCCATTTTTGTGAAGTTTCATAGGAGTTAGAGGAATTTGTTTAGTCACTTTCTGAAAACCCTATTTTTCTGGGTCTGCTCCAAAGATGTGACCCTAACTTGGGATTTGTCCAGTGGATCTACTCAACCACTTGGGAAATACAAGTTAGGGTCATGCATTTTAATATTCCAAAGACTCAAAAGCTTGATGTTTTTTTCATAATTTTTAAGACAAAGCCCTAGGCTAATTATCTCAATGTAAATAGCCTGATTTTTGAGTACAGTAACATGCATGGGAGTTATGTGGTTGGAAGGATTGAACCAAGGGTGGATCTAGGTCATTTTGGGATAGAGGGGAATATCCAAGCCTCTGTACTCACTTAGTGAACCCACCTTAGACCACTTGTTTAGCAATCCAAGCCTAACCTAGCTAATTAGGCCTGTGAGATTTTCAAGATTTTAGTGGTGCTAGAATAGAGTGGAGTCCTAAGGATTTGGGGATTTTCAATACTCCATAAATGTTAGCTAGAACCCACTTAAATTCAGAAAAATCCTTCTATGATAAAGAGTTACGCCCGAAAAACCCTCTAGACAGGGCTATAAGGGATTCTAGGATAGTTAGTGTTTGGCTATCCTTGGGTCTGAAGGATTGAATCTATTGATGGATTCTCAATCCTTAGGGTCTAAATAAAGTGTATCATCCCTTGGATTGGTTAGTTAAATCCTCTGGTAAAGATTTTTCCTCTTAGGCTTGGGTTTAGGTAAAGTGTACCTAAAAGCAAAATTGCAGAGATTGGTATTTTGGTTTAGGAAACCAAGTTTAGATCAGAAGAGTGACTTGGCCTCTTGAAGGAGTTGTTAGAAACCCTAGTGAGACAAGGGTGGGATTGGAGTGCTTGAACAAATAGTTTGAGGTAGCTAGAAGGAACTTGAGGCTACCTAGGTCTTCCTGTAGTGCACTTTGCATCAGAACTGCCTCATCACACGAGAGGGTCTGTACATCTCAATCTGGTGAATAGTCCTCCTGAGAAGCTAACAGTCTATATGGATAAAAGAGAGTTATAAAAATTTTCTCTCACCCATCCTCTACCCATGTCTACCAATCTGTCGAGCCCCATGGCTCATATGACCTAAATGGTGTCCAACAAAAAATCTGGATCTCGTACAACATCCTCCTCCAATATCTAGTCTGCCTGACTGAAGTATACCGCAGAGGAAATCTATACCTACAGGCATAGGGCTCCCCTAGATGGAAAGCCTCCAACAGACGTAACAGTTAGAGAACCACAATGTGCTCCCATGCCCATACCAGTAGCAAGGTCACCCCTGTCTCTATGTTGCGTACCCCACAGTACACACACATGTGTAAATCATGGTACAACTGCCCCAACATCACATACCCCCAAAAATAGACTGTCCCTAACTCTAGCATCTCTGCTAGCACCCTCGACCAGCCCATCCCAAACCCATAGCTTGATAAGTCCGCCAACATCCTCCCTCCAATCAGCCCAACCAAAAATAAAGCTACTCGCCTCACTCTCCCATCCACCGCCTATTGTCAGGGCATCCATGTCCTATCCATAGGAATCCTCCTCATCGACCTCTGAAATATGAGCTGCATATAATGCTTGTAGTCCTCTATCCTGTACTGTGGCACTGACCCTCAGATCAATATCCTCAGGATCCTCCACACATCTAACAATGTGATTGTCGCCTCTCCAGTAGGAAGGTGAAAGGTGGTCATGTCACTATGTCATTGCTCCACCAAGGTCGTCATCATCCCATTCTACACCCATAGCCAAGGCCATTGGTGCACATATTCCAGTCCCATTGTTGAAATCAGACCCCAATCAACCTCTGTCAGCTGGACCTCCAACTCCATTGTTGGTGGCCAGTGCTCCCTAGATTCGAGCAATGCAAACTGCTCATGCAACTAGACCCAAGCCATATCAACCTTTCTTATCTAAACTAACCCTCCCAAAACTGGGGCATCCTACCCCTAGGACTCTTACCACCCCTCGGCGCAATCTGGTTTCCCCAAGCTTTCCTATCCCTTGGCGTCTGCCCCTTTTGACACAAATGCCAGTCTAGGCAGAGACTCCAAATCTCACATCGGCGTCTCCGATCCTAGATCCTCGACCCCCATCTACAAAGACGCGAATCTAGGACCGACATCTTCGTAGATGTTGGTTCAGGAACTCCATCTACGCAGACATGGATCTAGAGATCGATGTCTATGTAGACACCGGTTCTAGAACCGATGTCTCCAGTTTGCTGCGTGTTTTCTCCCCATTAATGCCTACCTACCCGCCCCAAAAGCATTAAATAGCTTTGAAAACAATAAATGCAAGGTCCTGGGTTCGCTACATACTGCCTCCATGTGGTTTTTTGGTTGTCAATGAATCTAAACGCGCTCCCAAAGCTTCCACTTCAACCTCTCCTTAGCCATTTTCTTCTCTCAGAACTCTTTTTCTCCAAGTCACTATTCACAAATGACCTAATTCCCCTTGACTCTACTTATAGCATCCGTTTCCACGCAAATTTTTTTCTCGTGATCCCGCCACTATCCTAATCCCTGAACTTTATCATTGTTCATGTATATTCCTACAATAATCATCCCTTTGTACAACTGAAATGCCTTAAAAATCCCCGCATAAAAAATCCAAAAATCATTAAAAAAACAAGAAAAAACAAAAAAACTCGCACACAAATTACAAAAAACCCCGTGACCAACCTAACATCCCTCCCATGCGTTTCACCCAATTCGTTACCTCTCTTTTTCCACCTCTCCACGCATTTTTTCCCCTTCACCCATTATCCCCCGACTGACATCATTATCCCCATTTTTCCCGTTGCCCCCATCCCTCTGAGCTTTACCTAGACACAATGACTGCAGCAACATTTTTCACCAAATCAGTTCCAAGAACAACTTTCCTAGCTCCTTGTTCTATCCATAGCCTTTTTCCAGTGAATACCCACTTTAAAAACCTAATCCAATCTTGGCCCGTTAGGGTGCATCCTCCCTACATCGTCTTATCATATTATCCATCACACAATCTTGTTCATGGCAAGAACTTTGGACAAAATGACTGCTTGGTCAGAAGGCCTTCTTTGTTGATTTTATCTTTTGTGTTAATCGAAACCTCCTCATCACCACCTGGATCTCCTATATCTTGGTGTGTCGTGAATGATGTTTATTGATACATGTGTCTTTTGCAGTGTGATCTGTTTGTTGGTTTTTTTAGTGCATCTTTGTTGTTTCCATGGTTATGATCATGCTTGGCTTCCTAGGGGCAAGTTCTAGTACACTTTCCACCAAGACTCCCAAGGCCTTGGGTGTACTCGATCTCCTTATGAGTGTCATTGAATTAGTTCCCTCATCTTCATGTGCTCTACATCTACATTCCTAAATCTACCTCTTCTGTCTGTGTGTCTAGTCCACACAAAGGAACCATGTCATCTATGTTTTCTAACACCTAATGCATACCTCCTCTTGCAATATCAAAATAGGGTGTGTTCTCAAAAATTAACACAAATGGATCCCCACATCCCGTTCACTACAATTGCGTTCATAATTGAATTACAAAAGGCTTTTGTTTATTTTCTCCACTTCCCCCTCCTCCTGTCCCTCTATCCCCATCTTCTTTGTCCTGCTTGTGTCCTTTTTTTGGAGAAAATCCCACAACGTTTTGCATGTTGTGTTCTTTTATCAAGGGGCACAACCTCATACCATCGTCACTTCGGCATGACTCCTAGAATCTGACTTCTTCCAGGGCAACTTATTTTTCTTGTCTTTGACAGAATGCCACTTGCGACACCACGTCAAAGAGGGGGCAAAATGTAGACGTCCAAAATAACACTTATTAATTGAATCCATCAATAACCTCTATAACATCACAATCAATTAATTATTATGTTATATTCCTCTACCTACATAATCAAATTTATTTAGGTTCACTCTAAAGTATTTAAATGTAACTTAAATACTACCTCTCTAATGTATTAAATTTATTTAATACATTGCCCCCACAAATTCCCCTTTTAAATAAATTCCTATTTATTTAAACCTACACATCTCTAATATTCTTCTAAACCTGAATTAAGCTAAATATCATTTTAGTTTAATCCTAATCCGAACCTAGATCCTAACCTATACCCATTACCCTCATCCAAATAAGTCTACTTACTAATTAACTAAGGTTAATTAGTCTAATTGCTTGATTCCTAACCTATTTATTGTTGATCATTTTCTCACACATGTGTGAGCTTTTCTTCCAAGATTGATCTTTCTAATCATTTCCTTTTTCTTCCCTAAACAAGGGTCTCTTACAACCCCTATGACATCTCTTACACTTTCTAAAAGTGTTTAATTAGATTTTTCCTCTTACACCTCTTACATGGGTACTTCCAAGTACCCTTGATCCATCACATCCCAACATTTTCTATACGATGTGAGTAATTCTCTCTCTCCTTTAGCCTATGTGTCCCTTATGTGGCTCCTATGTGGATGCCACATATATGCCACCTCATCCAAGCCTCTCCTCTCCCTCCAAAAATCTATAAATAGAGGCATTCTCCTCTCACATTTCATCTCTCACTCTTGCATTGTTATCATGCTAATTTAGTTCTAGAATTCATAATAGTTTTCATGCTTTTTATCTTAGTTTCATGCTTAAATCACTTAGAGATCACATGTTAGGTAATTTTATGAATGAATCATAGTTTCCTTATTGCATTTGCACCTCATCTCTTAGCTTAAGTCATCTTCTTGAGGAAGATTTTGAGACTAGTTCTTCATACTAGCTCTTTAAGCTCTCCTTCTCCATCAACCTTGCATTCTTAGTTGCATTGTCACTCGAGGATCCATCCATTTGTGTTTGAGAGAGCACATCCACACTTAATCTTTTGTGCAAATAAAATAAGTAATAATAGTGTGCAATAACTTGTTTTAGCTTAATATGATGTTATGAGTATTTCTTATTGTTTTCATGCTTATTTCATGTCTTTGAATCTCTTCATGTACTAACCCACTAACGTTTTCATGTTTAATCTTGATCCCAATAGATTTTGAAGATTATCTCATACATAGGATGATATATATTTCTTATTTGACTCAATCACATGTATACTTCAACCTCTTGTACCTAGAGCATTCTGGATCCCTGCAATGGGTTATGAGATTTATGAAGACGAGATAGACAGATATGCAGAAGGTGTTACTGAGTAAGCCCATAGATGGCACTGAGAAAAGGTTAAGAACATTTGAAGAAGAAAGCTTTAGAATTAAGCTTGAACTCAAGAAGCCTATAATAGAAAGAAAAAAAATAATGCTAACAAAGTTAGAAGCCAAGTTTGGAGGAGAAATCTCTACTTCACATGCAGCACAAGAGACCCCTAAAATATCATTTGCACAACCGGTAGAGGCCACTGCAACAGAATCTAAGAAAACTTACATGAGAAAGGGAAAGCAACAAGCAAAGAAGACTCCTACAAAAACCACATCACCGATGCCTACTAGGATAACACCAACTAGAGTAATCAAAGAGACCGAGTTTGCATCTACCAAGGCTAAAGCTATAAAGGATGATGATGAGGATACCCCTTCAGACAAGGAAGTGAAAGAAGTAAAGAAAAAAGATATAACCTCTAATTTATACATAACATTGAGGTTCTTGGAGGATTAAGTGAAGTTTCAAGGAAATATGACTTATGTCATAATAATGAAATTAAGAGAAGAATTGAAGATGCAATCATTAAGAGCAGGAGGAAGTTTAATAGAAGCCCTACTGAACTTAGAGTTCATATTTCTAAGGGTTTGTTTGATATAATTAATCGGATATGGAAGACAACCTTAAGTATTGATAATGAAGTAAGAGATACGACACCGATGGAATGCAATACTGGATTAGATTCTAGTGAGATTAAGTCTTTTGTTGAGCTACATAAGTATGATTTCCCTATCAAGAGAAGATTTACTAGAATTATGTTGGGAGAAACATAGGGTATACATGAAGAGAAAATTAAGATTTTGAAGAAGTACATTAAAAGATCTGAGAAATCTCAAGAGGAAGGCGATGTAGAAGAAGAAGGTGAGGAACCTGAGCATTCTGATGAGGAAGCAAAAGAGGAATCATATCAAGATGAGGTAGAAATTATTGAACTACCAGAGGTAATTGAGGAAGTTCTTAAGGCCATTACCAAACAGGTAGAAGAGATAGAGAAGCAAGAAGAAAAAAAATATGAGGAAGTAAAGAAAGATGAGGTGGTGATTGAGGAAACACCCTATGAGGAGACAAAGAAATCACTAAGAGTATCACTTACCACTCCTACTACACTTTCAACTATGCTATTGGTAACTCCTAGCAATGTTCAGACTACATCAATAGAAGAGCAATTCGTAAAGAGAAATTTGGAGCTTGGTGAGATAGAGAAGAAGAGGAGAAGAGTTACCATACAAATGCCCATAATTTCTGAAGAAGAGGAAGCTATTGAAGAGACGGATATAGAAAATCTAGATTTCAAATTATTGAGTCATAAGGAGATGATGGAACTGTCAAAAAATCTGAGAAGAACAAGAAAATATTGAAGAAGGGAAGAGTGCTTAAGACAACAAAGGAAATATTGCACACCTTAGTACCTGATACTGAGATAGATGAACAAGAGAATCTCATTGATCAAATGGATAAGTTAGAGAAGGTAATACCGAAGGATATATCATTACTGGACAAAATTTCAATGTCAATAGATGAATTTATGCCTATGAGGAGAAAATGATAGAGAAAGTAAAGGATAATATTGCAACAGACATAGTATCTTTACAACAAGAAGCTTAGCACACATGAGGTAACTTGAAATTTTTTGGTGACATATTGACAAAAGTGTCCAAACTGTTTGAATTCACAAGTGATACAGATAAGAAGGCATAGGAAGTTCAGAAGGAACAAAATGGGATAACTGAGAAGTTTGATGCAACTTATAGCAATGCTACAGTATATATAGATAAAGTCAGAGAGCTGGAAGGACAACTAAGACAAGTTTAGGATGAGCATGCACAAAAGGTGAACACGATACTTGAATTGTGTATAGTCAGAAAATGGAAGCACTTCCATTGTAGACTAGTTTATCCTTCTGAGTAAGTGGTTTGGGATCATGTCAAGCACCTTGAATGGGTCTCTGACTTGGATCTGGCTTTTTCCCCTGTTCTGCCCCATTTCCCACTTTTTCCAGCCTGTTTATGACACCCAAAACTGCAAATTGGGATTTTTGACCTTAGGGTCAAAGTCAACCTTTCTGGGTCAAGGTCGACCTTGACCTTGACCTAGGTCAGAATCAACCTTTTTTTTTTACCTAAGGTCCAGATTTCAGATTTCTAGGGTTTTCGGATGTCGGGCTTTGGAAAGAATTAATTTCCGCTTTCGGGTCGGCTGTTTCGGTCTTCGGAGTAACAAATCTTAAATTATATTTAACATAGGTCCTCTTCTAGGGGTATAGTTCTAATTGGAATTTAATTCTCCTATGTAGGCCTCTCTAGAAGATTGTGCCCTAGATTCATATATAAGGAAGCTTTCTTCTCTCATTTTCTCTAACCATGATCATCAACTATTCAAAGGCTTAAGAAGTGAAATCCAAAGGTGAAGAAGCAAGATTTGAATCAAGTCAAGTAGCCATTGAAGCATTTATACATTCTCAAGCATTCAAGCACTTCTTAAGCACTCAATTCATCAAGAGGATCCATTGGTAGCCATTGAAGGATTCAAGCTCTATGGAGCCCTCTTGTTGAATATTTCTTCATCCACATTCCTCCAAGCCTCTTCCTATTCCAAGATCCATTCAAGATTGGTGTTTAAGATCTACACATAATCGATTTGAGACATCCTACATTCTACATTCTACATCCATTTGGTGCATACATACTTGTGGATCCACGGATTTGAATCCGCCACAAGGGCTTCTACAAGCAAGGTGAATTTGTTCATTTACTTTGTTTCATTTATGCAATTTCAATTATACTTTGAGGTTAATTCCAAAAATGGGGTTTGACCAAGGCAAACCCCTCCCCCCAACAAATAAATCCATTTTTCTTGTAGATATAGGTTCAAAATAGCGAGTTAGAGTGCAGATTTAGATACCCTTTTCAGCAAACTATCGGGATCCGAAAATAGATTTTCAGTCGGAGACTTTTGAGGTCAATTCTGCCCTAGGTCAGAATCAAAATTTTTGGGTCAATGGTAACACTGACTTGAGGGTCAAAATCAGAACTGTGTCAGATCGGAAAAATATTTTTGGGTTTTGTCTGTCTCCACGTTTCTGTTCCAGATCCGGTTGCAAATTTTCCAAAAACTCAGTACAAGCCCCCCAAAAATAGAATTCTTCAGATCTGTAACATTTTAAGGTTAGTACTTTTGTCCTATCCATTTCAATTAAAGCTCTTAATCTTTCTAGATCTATCACACATTCTTTTCTATAAAACAAAATTTAAGATCTTCTTTATTCTTATTTCCAAACGATTGATTCATTTATGCATTGATCCTTCCTTTGGGGTTAATCAATTTGGATCCTTCCTTTGTGTATCTAAGAATAAAAGGAACATCTTATCTTCCCCACACATTTCAATAAACATTCTAATTTCAGATCTAACAACATCCATCTTATCTCACATTTCACCATAATAATAATCTCCCATTTATCCCTCACATTTTCATACCCTACATTTTAAATGTTACATTTCTTATCTTACAAATTGAATCCATTTTAGCCCCTACTGTTGATCTTATGCTAATGAGTGTTAAGCATGCCGAGTATTTGATTGGGCAAACTGAGCCCACTACACTAGATGAATTAGAAGAACTGTCAGGTAATCTTATTGGTCAGACTATTGCACTTGTACATTTGAGGACAATCTAGGATAATACTTTGAGTGCAACAAAGAAAGAATACACAACCATATTTGACAAATTGTAGTGTTATTTGACTTAATGGACCATTGTCCTTGATGACAAAAGGGGGAGAATATGCTGTAACAAAACAATACAATGTATATTTTTTGTTTTGTTGGTATTTACTTATGGAGTACAATGAAAGGGGGAGCACTGTAATGGAACAACATTGTATATGGAACCCTATCAGTTAATGAAATGGAAATCTTTTGGTGAAGTCCTATTGTGAGTTACTTTGAACAATTTGTTATGATTCTTTTTATTTCTTTTTCATTGTTCTGTACACATTTGGATTTGACAAGGTTTGCCATCAATGCCAAAGGGGGAGATTGGTGGCATTGATCACCTAACTGGTAAATATAATAAACATTGATACATATCTGATCAAATGTTTTCATTGATGGTCAAACATACTAAATAGTCTACTTCTACAATTGGCCACAACTGGTAATGAAGAATCTAATGGCACACCTAACCGACTAAGGTACACAACAACAACATGATGAAAATCGGGTAAATGTATATTGAGATCAAAGTATTATGAGAAGCGGTTTTGCAAGATGTATATTGTTATTGCAAAGATGCCTAGATAAACTGATTCTTAAAATGGTAAAGTCTTATTCTAATTTGAATGATTTATTAGTATTCAGGAATAAACTTTGCAATGCTATTTCTGTGATCGGTGAATGACAAATTGGTACAGATATCGAGGTGAAGTTTGTTGAGGATGTTATTCGAAATGAAAAGATTCTATTGGTTTGATTGGATGAATGATTTTGCCTAAGGTTGACGATGATTTAGAACATTCTACAAGAAGTTGAACCTAAGGTGATAAGTGACCTAAATGCAACTTTAAAATCAATGGTGTTGATTAAGTGACAAAACCAGTGGTGTTGATTAAGCGACAAAAATAGTAAGCAATCATACAAAAGATTATCCGTGAGATGAATACAAAGTTGGATAATTTGAGAAGGAGAGATTGGAGGAGCATATATAGTGATGTGAAGGAGAAACTATTGTCAGATCAATCATCGACCGGTATAGGAGATAGTGAAAAGATTTGGAGAAGAGGTTTAAGTCACAGATTGAATGGAAGATTGAGAAGCTATAGAACCTAAAGGATCTTAAAAGAAAGGAGTGCTATTACAGATCAATAACTTGTTCTCAGTCAATTTCAGCAAGCTAAACCCTTGAACAAGGTAGACTCTTACAAGTCTTTATTTCTAAATCCTTTCACAAGGTGAATCACTAGATTGTAGATATCAATCCTTACATGAGGTAGACTTTCAAAGGTCTCATTGTAGATATGATAATGTACTAGACATCTCTAACAAGATGTATAACTCTTAGAAAGAGTTTTTGTAAGCCTTTCACAGGGCACCTTCTATACTGCAGTAGTGAAGTTTGTGAGTATCATCCCCACCGTGGGTTTTCCCTCTTATAAGGGTTTCCACAATACCAAAATCAGTGTGTCACATGTGTCTATGGTTATGATGTTTTTGTTTCATTTATTGTTTTATGGTTATGCGTGTGTTCAACAATAATAGTTAATGCATATTGAATCAATTTTTAGTTTGTTTATTATCGGTGTTCTGAATTAGGTTTAAAAGTTGAATTGGTGATTGTACTAATTCACTCCCCCCTCTTAGTACATAGTTCTTAAACCCCAATTCTTGTTACAACTCTGATTGTCGTTGCACCCTAAGATCGACTTGTCAATGCCCAATACAACCACTATACTTATAGAATCCATATGAGGCGGTTAGTCCCTTGTCACGAATCCCACGGGGAGCGCTAACCATTTTGCCAACAATCTCCCCCTCATCATTACCCGAGGGGATTTTAACCTTTGACCAAGCTCTGATACCACTTGTTACAAGTGTGATTGTCGTTGCACCAAAAGATCGACCTATTAATGCCCGATACAACCACTATACTTATAGAATCCACAAGAGGCGGTTAGTCCCTTGTCACGAATCTTGAGGGGAGCACTAACAATTTTGCCAACAAATTGGTTAACCAACATTGGTAAACCGTCTAAAATACCTATAAATATGTGGCAGTGTAATGTGAAAAAGACCAGATTGTAATTTTCTCTTCGCTAGATAGTAAAATAAGTGGACGACTGTTTCTCTCGTGGATGTAGCCCATATTGGGTGAACCCCGTTAAATCTTTGTGTTATTGTATTTGTCTTCTCTTAATTTTGCATTATCTTAATATTGTTTATTGCTCATATATGCCTAAACCCTAACATGAACAAGGTATATTATCTAGTTAGTCTCACTTTAGGACCCATTAACACCTAGTTACATAAGCTTTTTTTTGGTCATTTAATGTTTTTCCCCTCATATCATAGGAGTAAGAAACGAGCCATGATCTTAGTTTGTCTTGGGGTTTTCATCATTGTCTATCTACCAAGGTCATCGTAATATATTGTATAGCTTTGTATTCATTATTTTCTACCAATATAGCAATTCTTTCTATTGGATGTCTCTTGAGGGATTTTTTTGGGTCATGTTAGTTAGTTTGTTGCACTTTTGAGTTCTTAGATATCTCCAACAATGATTACCTCTTGTGTCTTGTCTTGTCAATATCCATTTCTATTTTTCCTAAGTTACACTTGATATGAATATTAATGTAATTATGCAATTACACCTTATATTTACGTGATATTTACTTAGGTAATTTATTCTATTTATTTATGTAAACAAAAAAAATAAGAGCTCATGCTATTTAATTATTTTATGAGAACCATGTGCCACCTCTGCCTCACTCACTTCTTGATCGATACTAGTTAATTCACTTATTGATTGATAATAGTTATGTGCCACCAATCCCCCATCAAGATGAGTTCATTTGATACCACAACGCCTACATGTTGAGTCAATTCACCTGATGACAATGACTACCTCAAGCCCTCTAAAACACTTGTCACCTTGACTTGTGAATTCCAAAGTCTTCACATTGTAGTCCATTTTCTCTATTTTTTTATTATGAATCTTGAATAAAAATATTGAAATGTTGTTATTCATCTTGTTTCCATTCAAAATTATATCATTGTTGTTATTTGTTTCTAGGTTGGATTCATTGTTGCATGTGATTTTTCATCAAATTAAGAAAGTTGGGAATGAAAATGATAAGTGTACCTCTTATTATTGGGGAAGAAGGATAAAAACTATATATACATTGTAATTGGCAACTTGCTAAAGGTGATTCCTTAAGGATCTTGCTATAGTTCTAGAGCATAATTATACCACCCTAGTTTTTTTTTGTTCAAGTTTGAGATGTAAATACACCTAATTTTTTATTGACTAGGAAAAAATTATGGTACTCTTTTAACAAAATATTCAATATTGTGACTACGAATTATAATTGAGCTCCTACATACCTCTTTTATTGGAATTGTTCATATCTAGAATGCTTTAATATTAATCAACAACAAAAACAGGGCGCAATGTGATGTTAATCAACACCCTAGTTTTGTTGTTGACTAATAAAAAAATATTCTAGATATGAACAATTTCAATAAAATAAGTCTAGAATTATTCATATCTAGAATATTGTCCTATAGATTAATTTATGATTTTTATAAAAAAATATGATAATTTTATTTCTATAGAAATAGAATTATCAATAAGCCATTAATCCTTCACAATTTACTTGTTGTAGAGACAGATTTATAATTGTATAAATTATAGGTTTCTTCTAATCTATGTTTAATCTTTGATTAAGAAAACATATCTATAAGACCCCAAATAACTTTCAGAATCTTCCAACAATCAATTGATTTCCATTAAAACTACACATTGCACTGTTTCATATTGTTGACCTCAAATGAAAATTATACATTGTGCAATTTATCTGAACTGTAGTTTTTTAATGAAATGTGATTGCAAGTGGATAGATTTTATTTCCAATGCACAACCCGAAAAAAAATTGTTGTTAAAGGAGCAAGGGCATAGTTCAGCATAAGCTACGCGTTTCCTTTAAAATGGTTGAGCACTCTTTAAATTCTGTCTTTGAAATATTATTTGATAGTCTTTAAGAAGAATGGTGTGATTTATTTACAGACAAGGGTACTCATCAGCTACTTTTGTGAAGGCAACCTGCAACAAGAAAGATTGAAACCCTAAATGGATTATCCTCCAAATTCCCGAATGGGAAAATACAAATACCCACAATTGCAACCAAAGATTTGCAGTCATACGGTAGATAGAAAATGAAAGCATTCTGATGAGTAGTTTGGTGGCAATGAAAATATAATAACAAACGCAAACAAGAAAATGGTTTGATTGTTGAACATAAGCTACCTCATTATTGAAGATGAATTCCTCATCGATGCGCAGAAGACTCTGGTCACAACAATATTCAACATGTCTACTGAGAGGGTGTTTGTTGTGACCAAATGGGATCAGCCCTTCATCATCCCTAGGGCAGCCTCATCGGCTATATTGAAAAATCAAATCCAATAACCTTGGGCTAACCACTACCAAAGCATTGAAGGATCAAATTCTTACTTTGAGAGGATTAACTATTGAAGTTTCGGAAGATGATGTGGCTATGTTAAACGGAATACTGTCAAAAGAGATCGATATTTTTAAAAATCATCAGAGGAAGAAGGAAGATATACACTTTCTTCGAAGACAATGAAAACATTCATTAAATAAACTTTCTTTAAAGGCAATGGAAAGATTCATCAAATGGAAATGGAATCCTGTGGACGTTTTTTTCAACTCCTTGGGAGTAGGTATGCCTTCAAATCATGAGGTTGTAACATTCAAAGGAAGGTTTACAAAAATCTTTTCCTATCATTTTTCATTGCGGGACCATTTCTGTCATGGCAAGATCATGAGTATCCTGTTCTTTTTGTTATTGTCCTTGAGATTTACAGTTTTATTTTTAAACTATCAGGATTAAAACCACATGCCTATCCATCAGGTATCAATTCTCCTCTCCTCCAGTCTGGAAAACCTTTCATCAGCCACAGAATTATTCCTAAAGAGTACCTTTATCTTAAAACCCTCAATAAATTTAATAAGAAGTCATCTGGTGTCAGCCCCCACACCCCCTATCCAAAGAGCTTCAAGGTTAGGGTGCGGAATCTCCAAATAGTCGGGCTTTGTTTTCTTCACCCTTGGTCAAGAAGGGAGGAAGGCAATTCTCAGAAAGTTCACTTTAAAAGAACAAAGTTTAATGTGGAAGTTGGCACAATCAAGCCTCATCTCTACGAGCCTTGCTGATAAGGACGTTGTTACTGCTCAAGTTTATCAGCCCTCTATTCCCTGTTCTACCCCTTCCCCCTCACTGATTTCTAATCCCCATGCTTCTAGTGTCAATGTTAAATTGGAAGCCATGGAGCAAGTGCTAAACTCGGAATTGCGTCTTATGAAAGGGATTATCAATGACAATAAAAGTTTAAAAAGGAATTATGAGACCCGTAAAATTATTTGGCCAAGGAGAAGGAAAGGGAATTCTTAAAAGCCCTCTCTCAAGAGTCTGCTAATCTCAAGGAGTTTGTGTCAAGCTTGTATTTTAGGTTTGGCACGATGGAGTTGATGTTGCAGGAGGTGCAAGAGGTTTGGGTGGAGGTTGGTTTAAGTGATCGAGGGGACATTATTGGTTCTAGGGAGGACCATGTCAACGTGAAAAAGAGATTTTGTTCTGCTAGATGAGCTGGTCAAAAACACAAGGGGCCAAAAGAAAACGCAGGTTGACATCATGGAGGACACTGATAAGAGGTCCCTTGCTCTTAAGATGAAAGCCTTGAAGGTTGATTGGGAGGCTACTGAGAGTTTGAATGTCCTTGCTGATCAGTGAGCTAGGGATTTTTATCCTGCCTTTTTCCTGGCTTTTGACTAGATTGTGTGTGCCTTTTTGTTGCTTTTTTAGTTGTCTTTGGTTGGCCTGTTCTTTGTGTGGTTTCTGGTATTGTTTTGTTTCATGTTTCTATGTTGACTCTGTAAAAGGTTATGGAGCCCTTTCAGGATGCTTGTTTACCCTTATCAAAAATAAAAAAATGATTGCAACAAATTGGGGTCAAAAGATTGCATATCAGTAAAAGACTAGATTTTGGGCTACAATGGAAAGAATCATCGAGAATAGTTTTTCAATCCTGATAAATGTGGGTAGAATGTAAAAAGAAATATTGCATATGACATGACAGCTACCTCGACATATGAACGATGATGCTCTAAACTCCCCATATTAGCTACATCACATATAATGTTTTGAGAATCTGGGATAATCTAATGTTGCTATTGAAAGTACATATTGTTCAGAAGCCCTTCACTGTGTGTAATAGATATCTATATCTGAACCCTGCCTTTCCTCTCTCGTTTTTCAAACTACATATATATAAGAAATATTTACCAGACCTATAGATTTTTATGCATTGTGGAATGAGTTGAACACCGGGAAATGTGGGTTCAGGGACAGGGGAGTCCGTCCTTAACCCGTACTCACATCTCCCAGTGAGCATATTTTAAAGTGTAAACATAATATAGATGTGCCTTTTTCAAATACTCCATTACTCTGTTGCAAAATGACACCCCTAACCCTATCCCGATCCACATACTTATATCCACATCTCCATTTTACTAATTGCCACCCACTAGATGTATACAATTTCAGCCTCAATTTGCTTCTTCATTCCAACTTTGATGTCCTTAGCGTTTGTTCAAACTAGATCTTAGCAGTTGTACTTGAAGAATCTTTCCAATATTCCTGTTGTGTTTGGGAGGAACTCGCACATGGGTATCAGATTCATAATATCCTAATGAAATGTTCTTTGAGCAAATGCTTTGCTACACTTTTAATAAATGTTATCTCATGAAAACTCTTGTATATGCCTAAAAAATATTTTGGAGTTGTCAGTTTAGTAATACATGAAAGAATTGAGAGCTCATTTGAATAGCATTATTTACAGCTATTTTCCGTTACTTGCGGCATGGATGAATGTAGGAAGTGAGCTCAGAATGAAAGCATCCTTCCTAGCATCTTCCATGAGAAGTAAATGGCCTCTAGTTACAGTAATTGAGAAGAGAGAATTTGACCTGCAAGGATATTTTGCCTCTATCAATATCCAGTTTAGCTGCAGTCACCAACCAATGACCAGGAGTATCTTGAGGTCCCTTGCTGATTTCAGTAGTGTCTACATATTTTAGGAGCTTCTGAGACTGCACAGGTACTGGTGGACCATTGGGATATACACCTGAGTTTAGCACAACTGGGACTGGCTTTGGTGCTGGTGCTGATAGTGAAAAAGTAGAGCTAAGTGTGGATAAAAATCTTGAGCGCTGTGAAACTGCTGGTGGCTGACCCCAAACAGACTTTTGAATGCTGTAATTTGGCAACCGAGTGAAAAACAGCCTCAGATGTAAAACGCGTTTAGACCAACCACCTCTGACTTGAAGTTGTGCACCAGTCACTACAAAAACACCACCTTCTCCTCGAACCCAATCAGGATCATATTTGACAGGAACTGTGCATACATACGAGTAGTTCTTCCATTGAACGGGTACAAAATAGTGGCTATCCTTATCATCTGACCCTTGCCACCTTGATGGCTCAAGGAAGACATTCTCATCCCAATATGGTTGAAGAATCCGAGGAAGGCTAGAAAGATGCTGGAGATGTATGGCCAACCGGTTACACTTTTTACCCTCAAGATATAACCGTAACCCGATTACAGGTCTTCTACCAACAGAAACCTGTATATATTGATGTAAGTCCTCCAAAGGTTTAGACTATATTATACATTCAAGTCAGTACTCTTAAAGCCACACTGCACTCTGTTAGAAATACAGTTGTTATTGACAGTTCAAAATTTAAGTTTGCATATACACCTGTGATTTATTGTTTCAAATACAAATTCGCATATACAATGTGATTGACTGCTTGATATTCAAAAATTTGCAAATAGAATGTGAATTGACTATTTCAAATTCAAAATCATATACAATTGTTATAGACAGTTTGAAATTCAAATTTAGAAATGCATTGTGAATTTTATCTAAGAGAAATTGCTAAGCATGAATTCTACTGTCATTATAGGGTGAACATACATAAAATGAGAAATCTTTTTCAAATAAATTAAGAGAAAAATAATTACCTGAGTTGTGTTAACATAAAGTTTTGGGCCCATAAAGCAAAATCGCATTGAAGGATATGAAACTCTTTTCCTCGCAGGTCCAAGTGGTAGGTCACCATAAACTGGAGCCCATTGCCGAGGAACTTGGAATTCCAAGAAATACTGTAAATCATCAATTGAAGGCTTGTCTGCAAAAATAAATAGAGATATCACTGAGATGAGGATATCAATTTCCTCTTTATGTTTAGCTTTAATCAATGTTTGATGATATTTCAGAATATGCATTCCACATAAGCCAACAGGCCTGAAGCACACAGAATAATAAAATGACGCAGGTGCAGAATTGGAAATGTTTGAAACTTTGAACCCTTTAATATAGCCAAGAGAAGACACAAGAAAATAATTGTCTGCACATACTGAAAGAAAAGAGTGTGCAGAAACACCCAATGAAAGTTTTACTCTTAAGAATGCATGGAAACTCTTAGTTCTGACTGTTTGTACTGCACGGCATGTTTCTTTAGGGAGCTCTGTAATGAATGGTTTATGAGGCACAACATTTGCTGCAGGGTTTGCAAGTCACATAGTAAGCTAAGTGGGCTTGATTGTTGGGGAAACTTAATAGTCTAGTGTGCCTGGGCCAGATTAGTACCGGATGGGTGACCTCCTAGGTCATTCTCGTGTTTCACTCATGTGAGCTTCACCTAAATGGAATAAGTGCTATATAGACCATTCATGGTCCTGAAAGATGGGTTGCTGTAAACCACTGCTCATTAAACATGGGTTGATAAATATCGACTCAATGCTATGGAGTTGAATCCTGGTAAATCATCACATAATGTTTTGAACTTTTTTAATCACTTATTCATTTGAAACTGATATGACCTCTCAAACACCACAATTACACCATTTTAAATTTTTACCTCCTTGGTCAACATGAGTGGCTGATTCAAGAGTAATTCCGTGAGCTAAGACAACCAGACCAACAGATATTAAAGATATATTATTCTATTAATGGTGTTTATCGACTAAATGACGCTTGATCTAAAAGATAGGACCCTGTTAGACTTAGCTATCCATTGAATCTCACATCGGTATCCAAAACATAAGCTCCTTTTAATTTGAATGGGAAGTTACTCTTGCGAAGATAGCAGCAAGCCGTTGAGTTTATGTTTACCATTTTGACATAAATGCCTATTGAGCCTACATTTGAAATATTGAGTAGGTTTGAGCATTTTGACCAATGTTACTCACAGCGAAGATATAGGTTGATTGCATGACTCAAAAAGCCGCTCCCAGTAACACCTTGCAAAAGCGATGTAATTGGAACTAGCGAGAAAACTATTGCATCTGGATGGTCCTGTACAGTATGGAGCCAGTCACAGTGATTGCGTAAGGATACAAGTCCACCTCTTTTTGAGCAAATGATAGTTAACCCCTGAAACACAAGTTGGCATCATCATAAGTGAGGAAACTCAGAGGGAATAAAATTTTGTCTACATTTAGCAAGTGCCTTCTTTCATGATCTTTAAATTGAATAAATGCATAATAAACAAAAGTTCTGAGTTTGGATGTGTTCTGGAGTTGCAGAAGTAGCACAGTTTCTATCTTTTACCCAATATAAATCTGATGCAGATTGATAAAGATTGCGTTCATCATTAAATTGATGGCATGTGCAAGATGCATTTGGAAGAAACAATATTGCAATAGATGAGAGAACTCGGTACTTACATCTTTGCTGGATGCAGAAGAAAAGCTACCCAGATGCATAGGATTTGTAGGTTGTAAAATGGTCCTGAAAACTTCTGGAATCTGAATCATGAAAACTTCAAATAATTTAAAATGCTAAGAAATAATCAACTAGAGAAAATTCAGAAAATATATAGTCGATCGATATCAAAAGATGCTAAAGAACTTGCCTTTTCTTTGTTTTCTCTTTTTAAAGGATGGAATGGCATAAGACCATAATCGTCTGAAAACAATTGATCTCCAAGTTTTTCCAAGTGTCTCTTTAGTTCAGCAGGTGTTATGGTGGAGGAAGGACTCTGCCTCACAAACACCACATCCTGTCCTCCAATTTCCACCCCGACCATAATGTGTGTTCCAAATTTTTCGATAAACCTACAAGGGCAAAACACCAGTCATTTTGTTGATAGAAATTAATAGTAAATCACTTAAGCTGAAGGAGTATTGTATCCATATCTCTCATATCAACAACCACAATTATAAATCTCTTTGCACTCGAAACATTGCCAGCATTATTTTAATGTGACTGCAATGTTTGCAAGCAGATGCGATTCAATGGTGAATAATTCTTTTTGACAAAAACTCTGCATATCTGAATGATGAGACTTTGCCTATAACAAAAATCCAACTTAAGCCATTCTTTAAAGTTCCTCTACCTTAACAATTTAAACAATATATAAAGATAACACAAACCTGGCAATGGCTTCAGGCTCCCAACTAGAAGGAACAGCATTCTTGACTTCCTCTCTGAGAATAATGGGTGTTCTTGTAAGGTGCAGATTGTATAGAGTTATATAGTAGCCGTCAAAAGCTAGATGTTTGGTCTCTGTAGCATCCTGCAACCAGGATCCACTGAACGCATACATAGAATTGAATCTACCAGATGGTATCTTCCCTTCTAATGAGGATCTCTGATTGAATAGCTCAGACATCTGTAGTCAAGACATGACAAATAATTTTATTCCTTTAGTTATAAGCAGAGATAATGATCTTTTGGGCGATTTAGAGAATTGAGACAAAACCTCCTGCATCCAAAAAATAATGTGGACTATGCATAAGCATGCTTTTAGTAATACGAGCTCAAGCTAATGAGACTTGGTGCGAATAACTATGCGTTTTTGCTTTTAGGACAACTAAGCTATATTACCAAAACCAGGAACATGAAACAGCTGGAAAATGGTCTCAAACCAACATGGGTTCTAAAGCTTTGGTAGTTAAAAAAACTTAAAATTTTTTGAAGTATATGAAAGATTTGTTAAATTTTTGCTCTAACCGTACCAAACAATTACCGATCATTTAACTCTCCACAAGTACAGAAACACTTTCTAAACAGCAAACCACGCTGACAGTTTATAAACACCAAACACCACTGAGAATTGCTGGTCAACAAATAATGTTCACAAAATGATGTCAATTACCATATACTTCAAATTTCAGCAGATGACATCCTTCTCTCCAAATATAGATTATACTACACAACAGAAAGTCTGCAGAAATCGGGAACCCCCAATAGTAAGTCAGGAAATCAAAAACCCCAACAGAGTACTCACTAAATAAAAACCCATCTCAATGCAGAGCTCAAGACAGATCAAAATACAAAATTATAATGGACCGATGTAGATGTTATTCTTGTATATGACATTTATTTTCACAAAAATAAAATATTTCGTTGATTATTTGGCCGGTGGCTTATTCCAGGAGGACAGAAACGGAGTTCCATTTCTGGTAACATGGCAGGGAAGATTTAAGGTAGAAAATTCTATCTAAAAAACACGAAATATTTCTATTACAGATTAGTTATAAGGGAAAAAGAAAACAACTTAATATTAATATACAATATTTTGGGAGAACATTTCCAGCTTAATGTACATTTTGTAAGAAAATTTTGACGATTAGAAGATCCAACTTTTCTAAATATTGTCACAAATTGTCAAAAATAAAGGACACCGATACACTATATTGCTGGAAGGTGAGCAATTATTTATCAATGACACGAGGATTATGACTAATTGCAAGAGGCATGACTAACCCTGCAAGTAGTAAAAGCCCAGCTGGGTACCCATTTGCATAGGCACCTCCAATTGTGGACTTCTGTTTAGTAATTTTCACACGAAGTCTTTAAAATCTAATACGAAAGACTTGATAATGCATTTTAAACAAATTTTCCAAAATCAAATGCAAAAATATTGATGTCAATTAAGTTTTCCAAAATCAAGTATTCAAAAAAGAAATTATGATGATGAAATTAGTTGGGGTTCTAACAGGATATGCCTACCTGATTAAATTCCAAAACATCAGACTTGAATCTGGTTCTTTCTCCCTTGGCACACTTGATATCAGACGAAACACCGGGTATTAAAAGGCCTCCAGGTATCACAATATCTTGCTTCCGATTCTCGTCTATGTAAATCAAACGATTCCCTGCTTTGCCCTTGCAAAATTTAAGCCTAAAATCACTATTGAAATCAAACCCTCGTCCAAGAGCCTCCACCGCTTGGACTGCAATCCTATGCGATTCTGGAATTACATGCCCCATGATGGAAACTTTTGCCTACTCAATGTCCTCTATTCATCTTCTCAGCCCATAAACTCAAAAATATCCAACCATTACCCATTTAAAACTATCCATCCTGTTCATGCCTTATGATCAAAATCAACTACATACTCGTCCAAACTTTTCACCTTTTCAACACCTCCAATTCATTACTTACAGTCCAGGGAAAAGAAGAAAGAAAGTGGAGTCGGTGCCCAAATCAAACCAACTGTGCAATTCAGAACCCGCTATCGAATTCACCAAATAACCAACCAAAATATTTCACCTCCTCAACAGACCCAACGTATCTTTTCAGCTCCACTAGAGAAACCATAATCCAGCAACCTACAAAAGCTTAGTGCTACTTGTACACGCTAGGCAAGAATCTTATATCAGAAAATCATAAAAGACAGAGATCATTCTGCCCAATTATGAAAACCTCCAAACAGCTAAGCTTCCCAAGTATAGAGTAATTGTTTCAATCCAATATTTAACCTGCTTAATCTCCCCAATTCAATTTTAAACTCAAAAAGCAGAATCCAGTCAATACCCAATTTAAAAACATATATCCAATTCTCCTTCCTACCAATACCCAACAACCCTTGCTGTTGAACTAACACAACACATTATAATACTGGTGCTCCTGCCTCAGCTATATTGTGGGTATTACTGTACCCTGTGTTGAATCTTCATGTATGAGCGAAACACTCAAAACTCGCTCGATCTCTTATGTTTAGAAGTCCTAGTATGTTTACTTACAACAGCAAAGGCAACTCCCCCTTTTTGCAGACTTTTCTGTCTATCCAATTCCCCTGTTTAACCACTCCTTCAATCCAATCCCATCCGATCCAAACTACTCTAATTCGAATAATTAGACTGATACGAACTACTATACAAAATTCTCAACGAAATCACTAATGTACACAATTGAGACTAATCAAGCTTTGTTATATAAAGCCTAAACCAAAATTCTGTAATGAAATGACAACTGAAATCATGGAAATTTGCATTTCAAATGTAATGGGTACTCCATTAAATTGCTTATTCGATCAATGAATTCCCAGCAGCAGCACAACATTGACCCGGGTCAATTCAACCGGCAGACCATCCTGCGATTCGCCTGAGATTTTTGACTGCTATTTAAGGTGACCGGCCGTCACTAGTGAAGCGCGTGGTATTTCACCATTGGAGTGTCAGTTACGTTTGGTGCCGACTGCCTGGTGTCCGTTGTGCCGCCCCACTCTTAACGGCGTGGAGTTGACCTTTGTTCAGATTTTAGAAAAAATTCTGTTACCTTTGTGGGGTGTGGAAATTCGCGAGCTAAAACAGAAAATATCGTGATTTTATCTACAGGATTTTTATCTGGTTTTTCATTATCTACTCAGATTTTTATATGGTTTTACATGTACTATGCGGGTTTCTTGAGCTTCATGTTTTCCTCCTATATTTGCCCATTTGTGGGGGATACATTGGAAGACTCTTCTAGAGAAAAAGGCTTGTATTTCCAATTTACATGTGAATGTTGAATTTTAAGTGTACTCCGTTGTCTTGAAAGAGAAACAAGATGGCCTGATTTATTGTGAAAATGATGTGTTTTCAATTCACATGTTAAGTTTGAATTCAAAATTTTCAGTTTATATTATATTTTTCTACTTAGAGGTACATGGCCAAAATCAAAGAATGATGTAAGGGTCCGATTGGCAGCAGGAATTGGATTGGAATTGGCATTATCTAATTCTGGATAATGCCAAATTCCATGTTTGGGTCCATGGAAAAAATTGGAATTGGAATTCCGAAATTCTCATTTTGCCCAAAAAATGGGAATATCATCTTCCACCTAAATAGGTGGAATTGGAATTTCAAAATAAGTGGAATGGGAATTCCAATTTTTAGAAAACCAAATTTAATATTTTGTGGGATTCATGACTATAAAGATGTATATTATATTGCTATAAGGATGTATATATATACATGTGTGTATATACACATGTGTGTATATATGCATGTGTGTATATACATGTGTGTAGATATACACGTGCGTGTATATACAAACCAAATTTAATATTTTGTAGAATCCATGACTATAAAGATGTATATTATATTGCTATAAAGATGTATATATATACACGTGTGTATATATATGCACATGTATATATACACACATGT
>MU228150.1:492660-503172 GCA_018584345.1 Thuja plicata | reverse complement strand
TTCCTCATGAGGACTCTTGGTACAAGTGTCCCATGAGTCACCTTGGACTCTTTGAGGTGGCTTGAGAAGCTCCTTAGGAATAGGGATTGCTTCTTGACTTAGTGTAGGAGAAGACATGTGGTCATGACACCAAGTCTTATGAAGCCACATAGCCCTTAGGAATAGGACATGTGTGGGTGAGGATAATGAATTAATAATTAATAATAATTAATTATTTTAGCCAAGGTGATGTGTTAGGTGACTAGGTTTATGAGGTGGACTAGGAGACTTAGTCATATTTAGTGATTGTGTAATTAACAAATTAATTAAATCACTTTAATGAGACTAATTTAGAAGACTTAGGATAAGAAGAATAGACTATAGTGAATGTATCAAATAAATTGAATAATTTACTTAATAAATAGAAGAAATAAATATTAATTAAATAATAAATATTTAATTAATTCATCAAGTCAATATTAATTAAATAATAAATAAATAATTAATTAATTAATGAAGTCATTTTTTATTGTATACATTTTGCCCCTCTTTGAAATAATGTGCTGGTCACATTATTTCAAAGAAAAATCAAGCCTTTTGCCCCTGCCCCAGACAATGTCGATGAAAGTGACCTATGCATGCCCCCTCGAGAGATTGATTGACAAAATTTATGATTGTGTTTTTTTTTTTTGGTAGAATTTTTCAATCAATCTCACAAAAATATTCAGAAGAAATGTGAGTGAAAACGGGGTGAAACGGAATGATTTCGATGAGTAGGGTCCACACATCAAGTAAAATGGGTCTACATGCTATATATAGGGCCAAATGGTCCACTATAGGATCATTGTGCACACTTGTCATTTGGATATTGGAACTTGGAGAGAGAGCGGAGCAGAGATGAGAAGATGTCGTTCCCACTGTTAGATCACTGCTTTGAGAGAGTCAAGTGCTTCCAAAGGCCGCCAGATTCTAGAGAGCCGATAGGTGATTCATCCTGCTTCCTCAATTTGTGAATTTTTGCACAGTTTGATGTGATTTATAGCATGTTTAGGGTATATTCAACCATAGGTTAGGATATAATTTTTTTTGTTCTTAGGCGAAAAACAAATGCGCAGTTGCGGCGCATGTATGCGCAAAAACTGCGCATACATTTGGGGATCCTGCACATGCGTGGGATTTGAATTCTTATGCAGCGCATTTGTATAGTGATGGTGTGCATTTGTGATTTCTGTGCATAGGACAAAATTGGCTATGCAAATGTGTGATGTAGTTGCGCAAATGTGTTTTCTGCGCAAGGATCAGGGGGTTCTGCGCAAGCATTTTTCTATGTTGCGCATTTATTGCAAATGGTAGAATGTGGATAAATGAACAAATCAATTAGGTCCAACTTGATATCGATAAGCCGATATGATCTGGTCGGCGTTGTATTTTGATCGATTTATGTCAAGATAGGCAACATTGTAGCATGGTCGCTAGTAAACCAGCTTGTTTGTAGATAATTGATAGAATTATCCATTGATACATGTGATAAACATGTGTTTGATTGATAGATAGGATAGATAGATAGATCAGTTTGATCAAAATCTAATAGTTTGATTTGTTGATTGCTGATGATAGGAGGATATTACTGATGTCTTAATGTCGCGGGAGAGTTATCCCGTGACGCAGAGTCTGAGATCGGCGTTGTCAGAGACCGACAGAGTACTGATTGGGGCGACGGGACTATACCATGTGATTTACATGCCTGAGATTTAGGCGAACCTGGGCATGCTGATCACACTTGCTGAGAGATGGCACTCGGAGACAAGTACCTTTCATCTCCCGACAGGAGAGATGACAATCACGCTGGAGGATGTTTTTCGCATCCTACGACTACCCATCACAGGAGAGTTGGTGCAGTATGATCAACATGATGGTTTAACTGAGTACAGAGAAGTGTTTGGTGATGATGATATAGAGGAGACAAAGATCAACTGGAAGGATATGGTAGAGATATATGAGCCACTCTCGGTTGTTTTGGCCGGAGCAATTGGAGGGTATGTCTACCCAGATCGACGGTCGCATAGCTTTGCAGTCGGTTGGGGTCACACACTGTAGAGGATGATGGAGGAGGGGACCCATTTTACTTGGGGGGTGTGCTTGTTAGCGCATCTGTATCATGATCTGCATTAGGTGGTATACTAGAGGGGAGCATCTTTATCAGCTGGTGTCACTTTGCTTCATGTATGGGCATGGGAGCACATAGCGATCACACGACCCACAACTCTTAGATTTTGAGGCACTGAGCAACCATACCTATTTCTGTATGCATCTATCCAATCTCAGCATAAGCTGGGACAATTGGAGTTTTGGAGTTATACTTTTGATACTGTCAATTCTATGATCTAGAGACTCTACCTTGGATGTGGGCCATGGGAGGATGAGCGTCATCTCAGTTACTGATTTGAGTCTCAGTAGTTGATAGGGAGGACTCCCTATATCATAGAGAGACAGATTATCAGCAGGGTCTTGCGACAGTTTGGCATGATTCAGGGGATGTCGTAGGGGTGACGAAGTTCACACCCACCCACCAGGGGAGACAGGACTGGGGGCCTATGATGTCTTATGAGGTTGTGAGACAGGAGTTCTTAGACATACTATTTTAGGCATGGTCGATGAGACAGGGGGTCGTAGACCCAGGAATGACTGCCGAGTATGAGAGATATCTGAGGGATCATTCATTCCCTAGACTAACTGACCCAATAGAGAGGCCACCATAGAGAGATGCCGAGGATAGACGCTGAGAAAGGTGACAAGGCCAGGACATGAGAGGCCGAGGGAGAGGTAGAGGTGGTGATGATGATGGAGATGATGGAGGTGACAGATGGGATGGTCTCGACAGAGGGAGGGGGGATAGAACAAGACCTTGGATGAGGGGCAAAGGCGTGAGACCACAGGGTTTGATGCCACCTCCGGCTAGATAATTGGGATGCCAGCCACCTGCACAGATACCAACAACTATCTTGATACAGGCACAGGTACAGATACTGATACTAGTAGATCCTGTGGTACATGTACAGGTGCCGATACAGATAGGACAGGTACAGGATGAGGCAGATGTGATACTTGGCCAGGAGAGAGTGGTACAGGATGGATTCATACAGGATGAGCATATGCTTGATATTGGGTATGATGTACAGATGTCGCATGTGGGGGCACATGTTGTACAAGTAGAGATGGATGTTGGGGACCAAGATCCCTATTTACAAAGGGATGTTGTGGAGGAGGAGGATATAAACATTGATGCATTGCTAGTTAGACTAGCAATGACACAGGTGCAGGCTGACCACGTCCCTGGATTAGAGAGACATGTGGAGAGACTAGAGGGGGAGGTCACAGAGGCTAGACAGGAGTAAGATACTGCCATAGAGCAGTTAGGAGAGGCAGAGACATTACTAGATGAGCTTGAGTCTACAGAGACATTGGGGCCTCATGCAGATAGTCTTCGGATGATGATGCAAGCCGGTAGGGAGATCTCATACTGGAGGGAGACATACAGACAGGTTGTTCCTCGAGATCAGTGGATTGGGATCTTTAGAGAGAGCTCATATGTAGTCAGGACAATAGTACATCAGAGACATGGGTTAGCTGGCAGTGGAGGCACATCATCACGCCTACTGAGACCACCATCAGGTTCTGGAGATCCATCAGCAATAGGGACTTCTATTGCAGCACGTAGACATCGACAGACAGAGTTTGGAGGCAGTGGATCTTAGTGTTTTGATATACACTTTGTAGTTATGGCATCATTGTATCATTATTGTATTATCATTGTAGACTTGATGGACCTTTATGGACACATGGTTATTTTATTAGATATCATTGGACATTTGGACATGTTATTTGTGGTTTATGAACTCTTGATGATGGAATTTATATATGATGCAGCTTATGAGGATATATATATATATATTTGTGTGTGTGTGTGTTTGTGTGTGGATACTAACATATGCAGGATGTGACGAATGACTTTGATATGCATTTTACTTATGACTAGTAATGTAATGATCTATCTCTATATGGATGCATAATGGTGTATGATTGATCATATAATGACCAATGGTATATGAATAAATTTCAAATAGATGGATGAATAATATTGATCGAAACATATGATAATGAATGTAATGAGAAAACAAAAATGATATGTTATAATGATATAAAATGAAAGGTATAATGATGGTAGTAATATAATGACCTATAATGTGATGAAATGACAACTATGATAAAATGAGATGATCAAAATATGCATGTAAATATAAATGGTTATATACAAATGAACAATCCTAACAAAGAAAAACTAAGGACATACACATAATGAACCATGATAAATGCTATGTTTTTGTTATCCAGAATGTCCTCAATTTTAAACAACAATGTGTCCGACACAAGAAGAATAGACAAAGAGAAAAGGTGATCTAAACAAGATATCCTACATAACTCTATAAAAGGAGCATGGGTATGTAACAAAAATCTATTAAATGTAATGAAAAATGATATGTGAAATGAGTATCTCCACAACTTCATGAAACATCTTAGAACTTCATAATCATTGGAATTTGATTTTCATCATTGAGATCATTATGTTGCAAGAAGATGCAAGCATCATGGTATAATTAAACCAGGATGACCTAAGCACTTCTTGCATGGAGTTTAATATAGAAAACTTGACAAGAATCTAGGTATAATTGAACCGAGATGACCTGAGTTTTGTTTGCATAACAGACAAGGAATATCCCCCCTCCATCGGGGAACATATATTTGGAGTTGAGGTATGTATGGCATATCACCGTCAATAGTATTCACATAACAACATGATTTGTATGTTGTCAATACTTATCCAATGGATGAAATCACTTACGCACAGACACCCCAATTATTTGTTCCTTTGACTTCATTGGAAAATATCCCACAAACAACAATCAAAGAAAATATCATGTCCCATCTCGACTATCCTAATCAATGACATATTTGGAGCTTTAAACTCATGTCAAAGATATCCTAGAATAGCATAGGAAACATGATAACAATGAAATCCATATATGAATGCATAATCTTATAACAAATCATTCTAACATGCCTGACATGAATATACATTTGTTTTCCAAAAGATAGTGTTAGGTTTATTGATCAATTTGATCAATGTGATGTTGTTGCAAATGTATAGATAAACAACCACATTTCGAAAGAATATCATTGTGTAAGAATAGTTGATTGCGTTTGCTTGTCTGGTGAAAAATACTCCATTCTTTCCTCTAAGAGTTGTGACTAATAGATCCACTTCCCAAACTAGGTTGAGGACATGGCCCCAGCTAGGTGATGGACTGACTTATTATGGGTGAAGAAAGACACACTGGACTAGGATGAAGACCAAGACAGTAGACCAAGCTATGATGGGGTTTTATTAGGTATTTATACAATGGATAGGATAACCATGTACTGGCCATTTTATTATGATATTTACAAGGCAAATGGTGACTTGAATAGCCACTTTATTATGGGTATATACAAATGGGATGATGCGCTAGAAGAATCCTAATAGAGAGAGGAGCTACCTTGTCAAAAATGGCGCCTGTTTCCAGGTTTTCACCACATGTTTTTATTGCAATTTTATTGTATTTTTTTATTTTTATTTTTATTTCCTTTTTTTAATTTTTTATTTCCTTTTTTTAATTTTTTCATATCCCTTGCACTAGGATTTTATGCATAAAAATTCTTGAGGTGCATGTTGTTAAGAGGCCCATCCAAGAGATCTCCCTTAGAGGTAGACAACTGATAAGCTCTGGAGCCATAAACTGTTGTAATCACAAAAGGACCTAACCAGCTAGGTTCAAACTTGCCCTTCTTCTCACGACGATGTTGATTTTTAGGATTCTCATGAAGGACTAAATCACCTACCTGAAAGTCTCTGGCTTTCACTTTACTGTTATACTGACGAGACATCCTCTGCTGATAGAATTTTAAGTGATCAAAGGCTCTTTGACAAAGTTCATCCAACAATTCTAATTCAGTTAGCCGTGAAACTCTATACTCTTCATCTAGAATCAAATCTTTAAGGGAAACACGAAGAGAAGGTAACTCAACCTCGAGGGGCAGTACAACTTCAGACCAATAGACAAGGGAATATGGTGTGGCTCTAGTGGGAGTATAGATGGAAGTGTGATAAGCCCATAGGGAAAGATTCAATTGGACATGCCAGTCACGACCAGCATCATTGACAGTCTTTTGAAGGATTTTGACAATGGTTTTATTAGATGCCTCAGCTTGACCATTACCTTGGGGGCATTAAATGGTGGAATAATGATGGGTGATGTGGAATTTAGCACATAGTTCATCCATATCTTGATTTTGGAATTGTTTCCCATGATTAGTAATAAGATGCATAGGGATACCATATCTGCAAATGATATAATTAAGGATAAACATGGAAACCTGTTCCCCTGTGGCAGTGATCAATGGAACGACTTCAATCCACTTGGTAAAATACTTAGTTGCGGTTATAATGTACTTATGGCCATTAGAAGATGGAGGGTAAATTGTGCCCACGAGGTCGATTCCCCACTTACTAAATGGTAATGTTGTTGTAAAAGGATGAAGCTGTTGTGCTGGTGCATGAATAAGATTCCCATGTATTTGACATTTCTTGCATTTCCTAGCAAAATGAAAGGAACCTGTCTCCATAGTAGGCCAGTAGTAACCCATACACATGAGCTTCTTAGCCAAGGAAGGACCACTCAAATGTGTTCCACAAATACCCTTGTGTACATCTTGTAAGGAGTTTAAGCTTCATCATGTTCAAGACATCGTAAGAGAGTACCGTCAAGACCTTGCCGATACAGGGTGTTAGATATTAGGAGATAGCGGGAGGTTTGGCGTAAAAAGGTTCATTTTTGGTTTCTGGATAAGTCAGGTGGAATGATATTGTCTTTTAGGTAGGAATATATCTTTCCATAGGTAGGGGAATCTTGTTTGATAATATGACATATGATACTTGTATCGAGATCATCATACGTAGGATAAGCCAAAGATTCCACTAAGAACTCAAAACGAGCTTTGGTATCTTTCACATCAAATAGAGAAGCAATTGTAGCCATAGCGTCTGCATCCTTATTTTCATGTCTTGGAATCTGCTCAAAGGTAATGAGTGAAAAATATTGCTTAAATTCATCCACCATATGCTTATATGGTAACAACTTGTCATCTTTGGTCTGGTATTTATTATTAACTTGATCAATAATCAACTGGGAGTCTCCATAGACATTCAATTCAGTGACTTTCCATTGCAGATCCATCTTCAATCCAATCATCAAAGCTTCATACTCAGCTACATTATTTGTATAAGGAAAGAGTAACTTGTAAGACTTTGGTATTGTATATCCTTGTGGTGTAACAAATAACACTCCAACTCCTGAACCTTGTTGAGTATATGATCCATCAAAGTACAACTTCCATGTTTGTTTAGATAATGTCAAGATATGTGCATCTGGAAATTTTTTATGTGCAGTTTGATCATCTATTAGTGGTGCCTCGGCTAATTGATTGGCAATTACTTTCTCTTTAATAGCCTTCCTATCCACATAATCAATATCAAATTCACCAAGCAACATAACCCACTTAGCCAATCTTCATGTTAATGATGTCTTGCTCAAAAGGTATTTCAAAGGATCAATCTTTTCAATAAGCTTGATGGAATGAGACAACATGTAATGCCGCCACTTCTGTGAAGCAAAGACCACTGCTAGACATTCTCGCTCAATTGGTGAATAACTTAAGTCATATCCCACAAGGGTACGACTGATGTAATATATAGCTTTCTCTTTTCCTTCTTGATCTTGTTGGGCTAAAAGAGCACCGAGCAAGACTTCTATAGCTGAAATATAGAGAAAGAGTGGTTTTCTTGGAATCAGTGATATAAGATTAGGAGGATTTGCTAAATATTTCTTGATCTTAGTGAAGGCTTCTTCACACTTATCATCCCACTTGAATAATATGTCCTTATGTAACATGTGTTGAAAAGGATGACTTCTGTCTTCTAGTTGAGAAACAAACCTTCTGATTGATTGGAGGCATCCTTGTAAAGATCTTAATTGATTGATATTCATAGGTGAAGCCATCTCCATGATCACCTTAACTTTTTCTGGATCAACTTCTATGCCCTTGGATGAGACAATATACCCTAACAATTTTCCTGATGTAACCCTAAATGCACACTTCTTTGGATTGAGCCTAATCTGGTACTTTTCCATCCGGGTGAATATTCTATCCAACACTCTTAAATGACCATCTATGTTCTTGGATTTTTCTAGGATATCATCAACATAATCTTCCCTTATGGTATGCATCATGTCATGAAAGATTGTTGTCATAGCCCTCTGATAAGTTGCACCTGCATTTTTGAGCCCAAAAGGCATCACATTCGAACAATATGTGCCCCAAGGACATCTAAAGGTAGTCTTTTCCTAGCATTTTGGCGCAATATTGATCTGGTTATAGCTAGAAAAACCATCTATTAAGGATAACATCTCATGCCCAGCCGTCAAATCAACTATAATATCAATGTTAGGCAATGGAAAGTCATCTTTAGGACAAGCCTTATTGAGATCTCAAAAATCTAGACAAATCCTGATAGACTTGTCTGGCTTGGATACTGGTACAATATTGGAAATACACTTAGCATAATCAATGACTCGAATGAATCCAACATCTAGTAATTTCTTCAATTCTTCTTTGACCATAAGTGCAATATGAGGATGCATTTTTCTAAGTTTTTGCTTTACTGGCTTGATCCCAGGTGCAATAGACAAATGATACATAATAAGGTTAGGATCTATCCCATGCATATCAGCATAAGACCAGGTAAAATTGACCTATCTTTCTTTGAAAAATTGCGAAAAGGCTTCTTTCTCTAACTTTGTTAAGGATGCTACTATTTTTAGAATATGTGGGGACTCCTCCATTCCAATGTTCAGAGGCAATGTTGGCTCAATAACTATTGTAGATTGCTCTTGATACATATAATTGGGGAGAGTGTCAATCCTTCCATCTTCAGGCACCTTAGAGAGGTTTTCAACCTTAGATACGCCTTTTCTTTTTACCTTTTTAGGATCTAACACTGCCACTAAGTGGTTTTCACCATTATCTCTATTGATTATTTTTATATTTTTATGATAGAAAGGATTGTCACCCTCTCCAAAATAAGCCATGTCATTGAGTTCTATCAGAAATCTAGCCTTATGATCCCCTGGTGGTAGATGATCTCTGATTCCAAGATAGTCGATAATTGCATCATCATTATGGAAAACATCAAGTTATGGATTATTGGGAGAATCCCAAGCTATAAGCTTAGGGTGGATAAGGGGTATTGGATCATTTGGGCCAATTTCAAAGGTTGAGATGGTATTTACGGAAAAGTTATTAAATTTTATGATTGTATCTGACATGTAACTGATTAAATGTTTGATAATGTTAAGTTGAAGATAATTCAAGGAATTAAATTAGTTAATGGTTTGTATTTTCATTGATGTCAACTTGATATCATCTGCACGATCATGTACGTAATGCCAAAGATTTTAGAGAATCAATGGAACAAAGGTTATGCTTTCAAGCAATGCTTAAAAGTCAAGTATTCACTAAGTGACAGACAACACCGATAGAGTGCACACCGTCAGTAAAGGAAAAGGAGAACAGTCATAGTGATACTCGACAAGCAGAAGACAGTGTTGCCCGACAAAGAAAAACTACATTATTTCTCGACGAGTAAAATTCTAATGTTTCCCGACGGACGGAGATCCTGAAGCTAACTGGAGTCACATCGACGGAACTATCAGTTGTCACCGATGACTAACTGAAGAGTTGATCGATGGAATAGAGAGTTCAGAAAATGACAAAATATCTAGCTGGCAAGAGCTAAAGATAGACTTAACTAGTTGTTTTCTTTGTTTTATTCGACCAGAGTTAAGTAATTTATTTAAAGCTGATTTATACACTTGGCATGAAGATAACTACGAGACAAATTAGGAGTTATGCTTTAAATCTAATTGGCTGGATTGTTTTTCACGCCAAGAATCAAGTATCAAGAAACAATGAATATCATGTCTATATAAGAGACAAGACTAATTCACTTTCAAAAAACATATACATGAAAAGGGGATTAAGGGGAGAAAATAAAAAGAGGATGCTTAAGAGAAATTGATGAAGAACAACTTCATGCAATACTAATCAATCAAGCTGAAGGAGAGCTAAGGAATTATCCAGACACTGACAAACAGTGAGCACAACATTACAGAGCAAAAAGTGTGGAGCATAAAAGAATTGAATTGATACATTGATCAGAGAGGTAATGTAATTAAATAGATCTGAAAATTTGCAATTCAAGTTGCATTAGAAATAGGTCATATTGTTTTAGTTTAACCATTGAAGCATCAAGTCTCTTAACAGAGCAGGACTTAACAGTCTTCTATATATTGAGGTACATCCCAAGGAGTGCCAAAAAGG
>MU228150.1:479498-491397 GCA_018584345.1 Thuja plicata | reverse complement strand
AGAATAAGTAAATCAAGTCACAAAAACACTATGAGAAAAGATAGTGATAGTGAAAATGAAGAAGATGATCTTGATGAAATTGAAGCACTTATGGCCAGAAGAATGCAGAGAGGCAAAGGTAAATACATAGGTAAATTACTACTTGTTTGTTTTAATTGCAAAGAGATTGGACACTTTGCTGCAAGATGTACTAACAGAATAAAAGATGACAGAAGTAATGACAGATCTTTTGAGAAGAAGTCTGACAGAGGTGATTATAGAAGCTACCGAAAATCAGAAAGAAGAGATACCCGAGACTATAAGGACAAAGGAAAGAAGGTAAGCTACCTAGAAAAATTCAAGGATGATGATATTGACACCGAATCTAATGAAGACATCAAGATGGTGTTTGTGGCTATAAAAGATGATTCAGATGATGATGAAGAAAGGTATGTAGAAACAACTCTCATATCTAAAATTAGCAAAAATGATGTTTGGATCATAGATAGTGGCTGCACTCATCATATGACCGGTGATAAGCAAAAGTTTGAGACTTTTGAATACTAAAAGGGTGGATCAGTAAGAATGGGAAATGACACACCTTGTCCAGTTGAAGGTAGAGGAACAATAATGTTGAATAACCAGATAAAGTGTGAGAATGCTTATTGGGTAAATGGATTGAAGTATAATCTATTGAGTGTTTCTCAGTTGAATAATTCAGGTCACAAAGTTGCATTTGAAAATAAGAAGGCAAAGATCTTCAACAAATCTAGAAATCTAATTGGTACTGGTGAACAGACAAAAGGTAACTTATTCTATCTGAATGATACTGAGTCCACTTATTTGATTGCTACAAATGAAGACATATGGTTATGGCACAAAAGACTGTTTCATGTGAACTTTGACAACATGAGAAAGATTAAAAAAAGAGAAATGTCAGAGGCTTACCGACGATGACCAACCCCAACAACATCATGTGTAAAACCTATCAAAAAGGTAAAATGACAAAGTCTAGTTTCAAAAGCAAAACCTATACATCTGATGCAATTCTATAATTAGTCCATACTGATTTATGTGGATCTATGAGGAAAAAGAGTTATTATGGAGATAGATATTTTATTCTCTTTGTTGATGATTACTCTAGAACGATGATAGTTATGTTTCTAAAAGATAAATAAGAAGAATTTAAGATGTTTAAATGGTATAAGGCTATGGTAGGGAAACAAAGTGGTAAGGATCTAAAATGTTTGAGATCATATAGAGGAGGTGAGTTTATATCAGATGAATTCACTAACTTTTGTAATGAGCATGGTATAAAAAGACAGATTTCTACACCAAGAAAAGCACAACAAAATGGGATTGCTAAGAGAAGGAACAGATCAATAGTTGATTGTGCTAGAACACTGATGATAGAAAAAGGCATCACCCAAATATTCTGGAGGGAAGCTTTCAATACTGATGTTTACACACTGAACAAAGTACAATTGAAGAAAGACACCAAGAAGACACCTTATGAGCTATGGTATGGACACACACCCAATGTAAGTTATTTCAAAATTTTTGGCAGTCAATGTTATATCTTAAAAGATGATAGAAATGGAAAACTTGACTCCAAGAGTGATGAAGGAATTTTTCTAGGTTATTCTACCAAGAGCAAGGCTTACAAATGTCTAAACAAAGCCTCTAACAAAATGATTGAAAGTGTAAATGTAAAGATAGATGAATTTGTAGAGAAGAATGAATAAGAAAGCACTAAAGAACTAGAGGAATACAATAAGTTCACTTAAAATGAGGAACCTGACACTCTACCCTACCAACAATGTAGAGCTCTTGAGCTAAAAGTCATTGCTCTTGAGCATCAGACGGCAAATACCAACGATAAGGATAATGATCAAGATAATGTGCAAGGTGATGAAGAGCAAAATGAAGAACAAAACAATGATCAAACTGATAGACAAAGAACTGTACCTATACTTGCAAGATATGTAAGAAGGAACCATCCAGAGATCCAGATCATAGGAGATAAGAAAGCTGGTACAAGAACAAGAAGTAAGTCTCTAAACTCAAGCTATCTAATTTGTGAGTTTGAGCCCAAATCTATCAATGCTACACTTGATAATGAAGAATGGATAAGTGCTATGAATGATGAGATTGAGTAGATTGAGAAAAATAAAACATGGTCACTTGTGCCAAGACTAGATGACAAGAATGTCATTGGTACAAAATGGATATTCAAGAATAAGTTGAATGAGAATGGAGAAGTCACAAGGAACAACACAAGACTAGTATGCAAGGGGTATGCACAAGAGGAGGGTATAGAATATGGAGAGACCTTTGCACCTGTTGCTAGGCTAGAAGGAGTAAGAATATTACTTTCTTATGCTACATTCAAAGGATTCAAGGTATATCAAATGGATGTCAAATCAGAATTCCTAAATGGAATACTTGAAGAAGAGGTATACATTGAGCAACCAGAAGGGTTTGTTGATCCAGACAAGAGAAACATAGTATGTAGACTTCAAAAATCCTTGTATGGATTGAAACAAGCTTCTAGAGCCTGGTATGAACGACTTCATTCCTATCTAATAAGTATTGGATTTGTAAAGACTAGTGAAAACAATAATCTTTATTTAAAAGAAGATACTGATGCTAACACCTTGATTGCTGAAATATTTGTTGATGACATCATATTTGGAGGCAATGATATGCTATGCAAATAATTTGCTAATGAGATGAGAAAAGAGTTTGAGGTGTCTATGTTTGGAGAGATCAAGTTCTTTCTTGGTCTCTAGATCATGCAACAAGGAGAAGATATTTTCATTACACAGTCCAAGTACATCAAAGAGGTCCTAAAAATATTCAAGATGGAAGAATCCAAACCAGTTGGAACACTGATGGATACTGGATGTAAGTTGACAAAGGAGGAAAAGACAACAAAGGTAAATCAAAATTTGTATAGATCAATGATTGGAAAACTCATGTATGTTGTACACACTAGACCAGATATTGCACATGCAGTAGGAATCGTTGCTAGATTTTCTGCTAACCCAAGAGAATGACATATGACTGCTATGAAAAGAATTCTAAGATATCTGAAGAATAATGAGGAATTTGGCTTATGGTATAGAAGAGAAGGCAAATTTGAACTTAAGGTGTTTACCGACGCTGATTGGGCTGAAAATATTGATGACCAGAAGAGCACAACTGGAGGAGCATTCTTTATGGGTGATAGAATTGTCACATGGATTAGCAAGAAGCAAGGATGCATCTCTCAGTCTACAACAGAAGAAAAGTATGTTGCTACTACTACAAATTGCTCAAATATTGCATGGATGAAATAGTTTCTGGAAGGTATGCATATGAAGATCTTAGAACCAGTGATTATCTATTGTGATAACACTAGCGCAGTAAACATTTCCAAGAATCCAGTCATGCATGCTAAGACTAAACACATTGCTATCAAGTATCATTATTTGAGAGAACAAGTTCAAGAAAAAGAGGTGATACTTGAGTATGTGCAATCCAAAGAACAATTAGCTGGTATCTTCACCAAGCCACTGCCCAAGGATACATTTGAGTACTTAAGAAAGAGACTAGGAGTAAAACCCTTGTCTACCAGTCAGTAAAATGACTGAAGGCTGCATCAGCCTACATATTATTAGAATATCATTAATTTTGATGCAAGAAAAGAGATGAACTTCAAAGTTACATTTATATACATACAGGTATATATCATAACTGAGCACCAGAG
The DNA here is from genome assembly GCA_018584345.1 of Thuja plicata. Lineage (NCBI taxonomy): Eukaryota > Viridiplantae > Streptophyta > Pinopsida > Cupressales > Cupressaceae > Thuja > Thuja plicata. Next base: position 487,667 of record MU228150.1, on the reverse strand, counting down.
CATGTTGTTGTATTACTGATGAATAAGAAAAATTCAAGGAATATATTATGGATAGGAGGAAACTAATTATTTGACATGAATGTCAGATATTTGTAAAATATTTGTTTGGCATTATTGTCAAAGGGAGAGAGATTATCCATATTATCACATCCTTTAGGAAAAACATAGATAGATTATCCATTATCAGATTACTCCAAGAGGGAGAGAAAATTGTATGAAAAATTATACAAAGGGAGAGTTGTTGACATCAAAAGAGAGAGAACAGTCAAAGGAAAGAAATTGACACAAGGAGAGGTCAATACACATCAGAAGAAAGAGAACTGCAGGAATCAAAACTAAGCTAAAACAAAGCTTACCAAAGTTTAGACATTTATCGGTTGACAAAAGGGAGAGATTGGTAGTTTGATGAATCTCAACGATTGTATTTCATATTGTATTATAAATAGTATAGTGTGATAATATAGTATGTTGCCATCAATGCGAAAGGGAGATATTGATGACATGTAACTGATTGAATTTTTGATAATGTTAAGTTGAAGATAATGCAAGGCATTAAATCAATTAATGGCTTGTATTGTCATTGATAACAACTTGATAACATCTGTACGGTCATGTACATAATGCCAAAGACTTCAGAGAATCAATGGAACAAAGGTTATGCTTTCAAGCAATGCATAAAATTCAAGTATTCACTAAGTGATAGACAACACCGACGAAGTGCATACCATCGGTAAAGGCAAAGGAGAGCAGTCAGAGTGATACCCGACGAGAAGAAGACAGTGTTGCCTGACGAAGAAAAACTACAGTATTTCTCGATGAGTAAAATTCTAATGTTGCCCAACGGACAGAGATCCTGAAGCTAACTAGAGTCACATCGACAAAACTGTTAGTTGTCACCGAAGACTAACTGAAGAGTTGACCGACGGAACAGAGAGTTCATAAAATGACAAAATATCTAGCTAGCAAGAGCTAAAGATAGACTTAACTGGTTGTTTTCTTTGTTTTATTCGACCAGAGTTAAGTAATTGATTTAAAGCTGATTTATACAGTTGGCATGAAGATAACTATGAGACAAATAAGGAGTTATGCTTTAAATCCAATTGGCTGGATTTTTTTTCACGCCAAGAATCAAGAATCAAGAAACAATGAATATCATGTCTATATAAGAGACATGTTTAATTCACTTTCAGGAAACATATACATGAAAATGGGATTAAGGGGAGAAAATAAAAATAGGATACTGAAGAGAAACTGATGAAGAACAACTTCATGCAATACTGATCAATCAAGTTGAAGGAGAGCTAAAGAATTCTATAGACATCGACGAACAGTGAGCACAACATCACAAAGCAGAAAGTGTGGAGCACAAAAGAATTGAATTGATACATTGATCAAAGAGGTAATGTACTTAAGTAGATCTGAAAATCTACAATTCAAGTTTCATTAGAAATAGTTCATATTTTTTTAGTTTAACCATTGAAGCATCAAGTCTCTTAACATAATAGGACTTAACAATCTTCTATATATTGAGGTACATCCCAAGGAGTGCCAAAAAGGTTGATTCATGAAATTAGCATTGGATATGCCCGATGCCTATTGATAGTCTAAGAGAGAGGCTGATTCAAGGATGGCAACATTAGATGCCCGATACTAAGTGACAACCTATATGTGTAAAATCCTCTAACAAGGTCACACCTAACAGTGTGTTTGTAACCTTTAACAGGGTTGGCTCCTAATAGGGCTCACTTCAGAAGAATGAAAATTTGGGGTACCGGTCCCACTGGTTTTTTCCCTTAACATGGTTTCCACGTTAAAATCCATGTGTTATATGTGTGTATGATACATTTATTTACTATTTTGTATCTTACATAATTCATTTTGGATATATCTGTATACTCTACATATTTACTATATTTTCGTAAATAGATGACTGGTTATCGGTAAACATTAAGAAGAAGGTTTAACAGAGCATTCCGACAAGTAGTAAATTGATATAAGTTGTTTAAGGCATTCATCTTGTAGGATAAAAGATAACTTGAGAAATAATTAGTAGTTATAAGAGTTGAAGGTTTGATTTAAGGATTAATATTTGAGGCAACTGATTCACCCCCTCTCATTTATTACTAACAATTGGCAAGGTCTATCTCCATACTCTCATCTGAATCATCTATCACAATATAATTTTCACTTTCCTCACAATTGCCAAGAGTAGTATCATGTAAATCTAATCCTAATGGGCCCATCCTTGAACTCTCCCACTCATGATAATCATTACTATAGTTATGGAGAACATCAACTCCTATCTCTTTGGTATAGTCAGATAATGAATCCCATTCATAAGCATTAGAATCATCATCATCATTATCCCTAAGTGTGTTAATGATTTTTGTCGCTATCTTTTTCTTTTCTGGATCTACATACATGCCATGTTTTCAGAACTCTAATGCAGGAGCCTTAGAATTCTTGTAGAAAGGTGTAATCTTTTCTTTACCTTTAGATTCCTTTGGTCCTTCTCCTTTGTATCCTAATCCTGTGGTGTCTCTTTGGTAATTTTGATTTTTAAGAATTGGTTTTATAACACCCTCTCTCTGTAATCCTATAGGTCCATTGCCTTGATATATCATCTTTTGCAACAAAGTATATCCCTTACCGTATACATCGGGTGATATATACTCATGTTTTTCATCTTCTTTATCTTTATGGTGTTTAAGCAGATGATTAGCATTACACTCAGCTGCCTCTTTTGATATAGTGCCCCCACTTAGAAATGTGTCATAAACAAGCGTAGAAGGAGCTTCTGATTGTTGTTTTATAATCAAAGATTTTCCATATGACTTAGGAGATAAGGGTAGCTCTGTGATACATATAGTTTGACCCAAAGTGCATTCTCCCATAATTTGTTCTCTTATGTCTATTTTGATTCCATTGGATTTATAGATCGATGCTTCATTACTTGGATCAATGGGTGTTGTTATAGAAGATCCAACACAATTATAGGGTACCAAGGATTCAGGTGTTGTCTTCATAGTGTTGCAATATTGAAAAGGATTCGAATCTCCTTTGATAGTTATTTCTTGACCATTATGTGGAAACTTCAAACGCTGATGATAATTCGACGACACAACTTGCATAGAATGAATCCAAGGTCTCCCCAAAAGAATCTTATATGCTAGATCCATATCAAGGACTTGAAAAAGTACATCTTTGACTACAAGACCGACTCTGATAGGAAGAACAACAGATCCCTTGTATGACCTCTCTTCTTCATCATAAGATTTAAGTGTAATTTTCTTCTTTGGATCTACAACATTTTCAGAAGATCCCAATGTAAGGACTAGTTTTAAAGTGCATATATTCAAGCCAGCTCCTCCATCTATTAGTACTCTTTTGATTTTATGATTTTGCACAAGGCCTTCTATATGGAGTGGAGAATTATGTGGTTGATTAATGGTTAGATCATCATGCTCAGTGAAGGATAGGTAATGTGGAGTTGTCAAATGTCCCACCATTTATTGGAATTGGGCTTGATCTAGATTTTTAGGAACATTGGTTTTTAGGAGAGATTTCTCAAGAATATCCTTATGAGAAGGTGACAAACACAAAAGATTGAGTATAGATATTTGGGCTGGTGTTTTCTTAAATTGGTCCAAAAGATTCTATTGATTGGAAAAAATTGGTGTGGACTTTGGAACATAAGCAGACTTGTTCTGAGAGGTGCTAGATTTGGATGAGACACCTTGAAGAGTAACCTTGGATTGGGCTTGAGTAGTGACCTTAGTTGGTTGACTCTTTTCTTTGATAGAAATCACATTGACATAGTATTAGGAAGGATGACATTCAGAAATGTGATTTATATACTTATAGGATTTGGTATTGTAGTTGGCTTGATTATCACCCTTAGCATTGGAAGAACTTCCTTTCTCATGTTTGGGAAGTGGATCTTTAAAAGCCGTATGTGACTCATTTGAGGTATGTCCATCAACACTAATTTCTCCACTTTCAATCAAGTATTGTATCCCATGTTTGAGTCTTTGACAATAATTGGTTTTGTGACCTTTCCCTCTATGAAATTCACAATAATTGTGTTGGTAAACAGATTGTTCTTTTTCTGTTTAACTCCAAAATACCCAAATATTAAAGAATCAATCAAATATAATAGTTGGGAAATGAAAATGAATAACTAATTTTCCTCTGAATTTGAAGGTACAACTCCCTTAAATGAATGATTTTCAATGAATATGAATCTTTCCTAATCTAACAGGGGTATGTTCTTAACCTGAGAACAGAAGATGTAAACCAAGCTAGGCCTAGACAAGAACTAGCTCAACTAGATTAAATTCAACTAAAACTAACCAATCTAGAGATCTCAGTAATCATACGAGCTCTAAAAACTGGTAATGCAGTAACGGATAATGAAAATGCAAATGCAAAACTAAGGATTAATGATAAAGCAACAATGAGTCGATCTATTTCATAGGAACATCTCCCAAACATAAACTAACACTAGATTTCCCTACGGTTAACTATATCAAATCATAATACATAACTTCGATTCAATCATAAAATTTAAATCTAATTTTGAGGAAACATTTAAATCAATAGAAAGATAAATGTGATGCAATGGAATGGTTAAAACAATGGTATTTAGACATACACAAATTTGACTCTGCAAAATGTCATTCTTCACACTAAAATTTAGCCGACCTTTGTATTGATTTGGAAAATAGTACATATAGGATTCTAGAGTTGGACCATTACAAAAAAGGGTAACTGAAACAGTTCCACTTCTCTAATCAAAAAATGATAAACAAAATTTTATCTATTACAATAAATATTAAAATTTAGTACAAGAAGGAATCTATCTATGCTTCCGTTTTCTTCTTCTTGTCTAATTTAGCCCTATAGGAAGTGACAGCTGTAATGATTGGGATGAGCTCTTCATGCTTATTGATATGGACATTAGTATATTTGATGAGCCATATGGAATGTTCTTTAGCCAGGCCCTTGATTGCATCTGTTAGATCTTTCAGCTCTTTGATGGCTTTAAAAATGCATCCACTCAACTGTTGGAGTTTTGGCACCTTATCTAAATAGGAGGAAGACTGTTCTGCCAGCTTATGCACATAATCAGAAAATTATTTCTACATACTGACCAATCCAATCATTTCTTTTCCTTGACCACTTGTTTGTGATTCTATGTGAAGACCTTGAAGGAGTTTAAAATCTTTGTTCTGCTCCTCCTTGATTTTGACATCTGTTTGTTGTAACCCTGCTTCAGCTTGGATAATCATCTCAATTTTAAATTCCAGGCTTTGAAGCCATTCAATCAAAGGCTCATCACCTTTCTGCTGTATGTGGTAAATTTGGCCTTTTTAACTCACCATACACTTCAACATAGTCCTTCTTCATCAGATACACACAAGACTGAATATGAGGTTATTCAGCTTGTCTGCCTGCATGATTCGACCTGTTGCCTTCTATCCAGACTGGGTTTTTGAAATAGCTCTTAGAACGAGAGTCTCACAACCATAGACCAATCTAGGAACAAAGGATTTTTCTCCATGAATGCAATACAATGCAAGATTATTCTAAGAATTGAAAGATGTAAGCTTAATCTAAGACATGATTTCAATGCAATTATTCTAGAAATTGAAAGTAATCTATTGCAAAATGAAATTATTCTATATGAGATTATCAAGAAATGTGGCAATAATTCAGTATTCTAACAATGCATAAAAATGAGTGGGGGTTTGAATGAGAGAATGAGAGATCTTTTATAGACTCAGAGGTTGTTCAGAATGGAAAGATTCCTCTTTTGAAATAAAATGGATAGAAAAGCCAGTTCAAAATAGAAAGTTTTATTTAAAAGAATACAATAAATTCTCTTCTTTTTGCTTTAACTATTTTCTTTCTTTGATTTTAACTATTTTATTTGATTTATCTGTTTTCTCTCTCTTTAAAGCATAATTAAAGAGAAGTTTCCAATTCTGAACAGAAGAAAGATTTTTGAGAGATTATCCAATTAATTAAATAAATATGACCTCATAATTGCTTTTTCTCAATTATCTGAATAAAATTATTGAAAATAAGGATATTTATTTAATAATTAAATATCATTTAATTCCTTTTTCATGTGTCTTAGCTAAAGAGGCTGAATTTAATTTAATTAAAGTGCTAGGAATTTATTAATTAATTTAATTCGATCATAAGGTTTGTTTAGCCAAATAGATAGTTAGGAATTAAATATGATGTATAATTAATGCAGATTTAGGATTTTCTACATTTGACACATCATATGATGATGGAGAGAAAAACAATTGCAGATAGATGTTGAATCAGAGATCAAGAAGAACTCATAATAGATTATGGAAGAATTCGAAAGATTCAGAATCAATTTTGAGTGATTTTGAGGTCTAGTTGACCAAGTTTGACTAGGGTTGACTAGAGTTGACCAGAGTTGACTTTTGATGAAAAAAGTCAAAGATTTGAGAAAATAATGATAAGATATGATTCTGACAAGAAAGCGATGTCAGAAAGTCGACTGCACAAGCGCCCGATCGCGTCGGTCCCAAAAATATTAAAATGTGATTTTGAGCTATATAGAAGTGTTAGATTTCAATTTTGACCCCAAAAAAGGATTGAGCATATAGCTGAAGATAGAGAGTGAGGATCAAACACTTGTGTAGTAGTAATGAAACCAGGATAGTGAAGAAGAACTCCCCAATCTATGAACCTAGAAGAATGCAAAAAAAAGAACACTAAATTGCTGCCACAATGCAAGTCTAGAATGAAAATGCAATCCTATGCTAGATGCAATATGAAAATGCAATTCTAGGACATGGTTATGAGACCCATTGTATAATCATCATCATTGAGAATTTTTTTTTTAAATCATCAAAGTCGATACAACCTTTACTAGCGCCACAATGCAACCATAAGGATATGAATATGACTTGTCATCGGATAAAATGTAGGAAACAAACGTAAGCACCAGGGCACAAAAGCCAAGATGACCTGAATATTGTTTCCAGTTAATATTGCAAGAGTACACTAGTATCGAGGCATTCAAAGCCAAGATAACCATGAGTGCTATCATGCGTAAACAAATAGATCAATAACAAATAAAGCAATAACAAACAGAGCAATAACAGGCAAGGATATAGTACCGACCTCACCATGGCGTACAAATAAACAAGATCGAGGGATGTGAGGCTGTTCTACCTTAGTGTAGGAGCTCTTATCACATACACCCTATTTATTTGATGTTGCCAGATCATTGGGACTACACCAACAAGCAGTAGACAAAGAAAATATCAATGAGATCCATTAGAATAGACAACATACAAATAAATATTCAAGCATAGCTCAGCTAGTTTCAAAGTTTTGTGAATGTGTTCATGTTTAGAGGTGTTGAAAAACACCGTTGTGCTTGTGAGTGCATTGTGTTTAATTTTTATTGATAGATGTTTACATTTGAGATATCCGATGTGTGTTAAAAAACACAGATGTGTCCAAAGACAGTGTTAAAAAACACTGTTTATGGTGGTGTTGAAAAACACCAGTTTGTATTGGTAGCAAGTTGTCCTTGAGAAGTGACAAGATTACTGACTTAGGTGTAAACCAAAGCTGTGACCAAATGGGGGACCCATGCCCCCAAGTAACAATGACTGACTTGATGTATGTTGTGGGGAAAATGAGATTTGGTTGCCCCAAAGCGTATGGCGCTGAATCAATGTCAATTCAGGAGGGTTCGCAAAGGAACTAGAGTGTCACAAAAGTGACCAAAAGCTATGTACAAACTAAAGCAAAGAATTGTCAAGACTGAGTATCGATAGATAGAGTGTGTGAGTATAACTCCAACTGTAATGGAAGTGAGCAATCTCAATAATACAACAACAGTAGGCAGACGCAGTGAGAATCACTGGTGACTGACGCGAGAGAGATTCTCAAGTGAAGAGATCGTAGGACTAGCTAGACATCAGTAGGTAGTGTATGTAATGAAAATCCCTACAGCTACACAACAAGTTAAAACATGCATATAAAAGATATACCAAATATTAAGAGCATGCAAAGAACTTGAAATACAACCTAATCTTCACTACAACCTCCGATGAGCTAAAACAAGTGCACCCAAGACTTGTTTGATTTTCTCTTAGAGATTTTGTGGGT
>MU228150.1:401754-452977 GCA_018584345.1 Thuja plicata | reverse complement strand
ATAGTTCATCATCAGATATAGTGCATATCTGTTATACAGAAGGTTGTAGCCTTCACCATCAAGCAGTGAGCTTTTGGATAGTGAGTCCACCACCCCTAACATGGTTATTTGTAAAAGACTCCTAACAAGGTCTGACCCTTAACCAGGTAACTATACTTATTGCATTGTAAAGTACAACTCCTAATAGGGTTGAGATATCTTCTAACAGGGATTACTATAAACAAGTATAGTTCATTGTGGGTGCTAAGTCCCACCGGGGTTTTTACCATTTGGTTTCCCCGTAATCAAATTGTGTGTTGTGTACTGTGTTATCTGATTAAGCATTTACTTTTTTGTATTCTAAAGTTAAAGAAGAAAAATAATTAAATTTATTGATAACTGATTCACCCCCCCCTCTCAGTTATCCTTTGGGACTATTCTAACACTATATTCACTACCTAGGTAGAATGATGGATAGGGTATTTGGTCCTTTCTTTAAGCATTTTGTCAACTTCCCTAAATATGGCATCAGAAAAGTTGGGGTTGTAATTCCTTTTTTTCTTCCTGAATGGGGTGGCCTCAAGTTTTAAAGGAATTTGGTGTTTGAATTTCCCATTCATAAAAATTTTTAGATCTTCATAACTCCAGGCGAAGACAACTTGGTATTCTAGGAAGAGTTTCCTGGCCTCTTCCATTTTTACTTCAGTGCATCACTTCCCACGTTGATCATCTTGGGATCCTTTTCACTTCCAATATTAATTCCTTCACATTCACCGGTGGTAGGGAATTTCTCAATTCTCTTCTTTTTAACAAAAGTATCATGTTTGTTGTAATTTTTTTCAAGTGTGACAAAATGAGGAGGGATGATATTACCCTGTAACTGAATGATATCTGACATATCCTTCTTCTTCTCTTCATGACAATTTCCTTTATGATTATTAGGAGTATCCCTATGGAAGTCACTACCACTCTCCAAGAAGAGGAGGAGGTTCTTTTCATCTTTGAACACTTTCCAATCTTCCACATTATCAGGCACAGATGGTCGATACACAACCTCTACTTGGTACTTCTTATCCTTGAATTCTGGGTGAGGGAGGAGTAATGAAGATGACATTGCTAAGGATTATTCCTTATAATTCAATTTCTCTCAACATAGATTCAATAAAGAATGCAGTCAATGCTTCTATTTCATCCCATACTCTGTTCTTGTAGTTTTTTAATCTATGATTCTTCATAGAGTATTGATTTTTAACTTGACGCACGAGTAGCTTAGCATCACCACAAGCTCTCAAAAATTCCACACCTTTCTCCTTTGCAGTGATAATCCCTAATAGAAGGGCTTCATACTCGGCAGTATTGTTGGTGTTCCTGAACTCCAATTTATAAGCCATGGGCTCACATACTCCATCTGGTAATATTAAGACCACGCCTATGCCAGATACTGACGATGCACAACTGCCATCAAATTCAAGAGTCCAGATTTTTGGTGGTGTTTCTTCGGGAACTAGCTTTATCCTTTGGCTACCCACTAGGATTAAAGCTTGAGACTAATCCAGCTTTATTTCCCCTCCTAGGTCTCTGCAAAAACTTCTACTTAGCAACAAACCATAACTATGAGGTATATCAAAAACAAGTATTGTTAACAACATTTTCTTCTCAGGATGTACTGCTAGAGCCACTTGAGCATCTTTTATTTTCCCAACCAGAGGTACTTTCTTGGAATCAATGGAGTAACATGTACCATGAGCTTTAGTGAGAGTAAGACCTAAAGATTTAGCTACAGTTGATGACATTACATTATCTGAGGCTCGTGAGTCTATTATGTAATTACTTAATTTGCAACCATTAATATACCATGACACATAGAATGGATCAGGATTTTGGCCTAGGAAGGTAGCCAAAATAGATGACTCTCTATGCCCAATTGGGTCTACAAATATAGACTCATTTTCTATGGTAGTCATGAAATTTTGGTTTAACTTCGAATTCCCTTCTTTACATTAATCTACTAGTTTTTGTAGTTCTATAGGATTAGACTTAATATAGTCTATGGGGGAAATCTAAATTCTGGAATCTCTATAGAATTGAATAATGTCAAAAGAGTTATGTTCCTTACCTAGCTGTAGAATCCTCACTCCTTGGTTGGCTTCCTTAGACTTGGAATTAGATGCTTCATTATTTTTTGGTGGAGGTGTGGAAACAGGGCCCTTATCTTTCTAACTCCGGGTCAATACTGTGTAGGAGGTCCCATCTATGGTAGCATAACATGTCACTTCTCACTCTGAATCTGATTCATACTCTAAACATAAGTTTTTAGAGTCGCCATGCGAGTACAAATCTGGTTCAGCTCCAGATACTCTAGCATTCCATTCATCAGTTTGATGCATCTTCCAAGCATGAGCTACATCGGGACCACTTTCTCCATCATGATCTGTCATTAGGTGAAACGCAACTATGTTTCCCCTTTTAGGAGGAGCTTTGATAGCTAGCCTTTGTGGTGGAGCAATCAATTGTAATGTCTTTCCATCGACATTCCTCCCTTTGTTTTTTCTTCCAGGCTGCTCTTGAAAGTTTCGCTAATAGGGATTATTAAATCTAGGAAGCTGCATCTTGAAGGAAATGAATTCATTGGATAATTTTTGAATCATCTCATCTGATGATGTGGTATTACTAGTACTGGCTCTAGATTGTATTTCTCTTTTCCATTTTCCCGCCGAGATCATATGGTCTTCTAATTCCACCGCAATCCTTTGGGAAAGGTCCAAAGTGGTTGGGTTTGTTCTTCTCAAATCATAACTAATGTTGGGAGGCATACCACTTATGAAAAATGTTTTCAAATTCCCCACAATAGCCTGTCAGCTGTTGGGATACAATTTACAAGATTGTTAAATTTTTCCACAAAATCCCTCATACTGATTGAAGGCTCTTTCTTGATAGAAGTCAATTGTGTCAGCAAGGCATGCTCATCCTCAACAATTTTAAATATTCTTTCAAAATCATCTCTCATAGAAGCCCAATCTATGATAGAAGGATTGGGAAAGTATGGAACCAATCGGCAACACCTTCAACAAGGGTTTCAACATATAATCTGATGGCCACAGCTTCTTCTCACACTGCTAAGATATTAATCGAAGCAAAGAATGAAACAATGTGTTCATCTGTAGATACTTTCCCATCCCCAGAGAATTTGGGGAAATTATTTCTTGAACCTAAGGGAAGGGGACTATATGCTGCTAATTACAGTGGTCCAACTACATCGACCCAAGGAAGTGCCATAACTGCTTGGGGTAGATAGGGTGCTAGGTTAACAACATGAGGAGAAACTACTCCATGCAAGGTTAGCACTTGAAAAGTGGTAGAAAAAATATTTGATTGTTTGGGAGGTGAAGGAGGTTCTCTTTTTCTCTTAGTATTTCTATTCTTTCGACAGGGTACTTCAAGTAGAGAAAAATCAAGGTCTGCAAGTCTCTCAAAAACTGGGTCTGTACCACCTTCTTTCTTTGCACTCCTAAGAAACCTTTTGGGCTCTAGGGTTCCAACTATTCTTCTAGTTTACCTTCACGCTCTACTTGGTGTTTTTCCCTTCTTAGATTTCTCCTTTGGATGGCACCTTCAAGTGCTTCTACTCTAGCTTCTTCTTGTTCAAGCACTTGGTCGGTGTTCCTATAGTGTTCAATGTTTCTTTTGTATCTCCAGACAAAAGTGTTCAGTGAGGAAATGAGATCCTCTTGATCATCTTAGAAACTAAGATTCGGTTGAAGCACATAACTTATGTTTTCATGGGAAGCACCATCTTTACTCTTGGTATTACTTCTAGTATAATGACTGTTCATCTCCCCAATAGAGTCGCCAAAAATCTATTGGTAAAAAGATTGTTCTTTTTCACTTTAACTCCAAAATACCCAAATATTAAATAATCAATCAAATGCAATAGTTGGGAAATGCAAATGAATAACTAATTTCCCTCTGAATTTGAAGGTACAACTCCCTTAAATGAATGAATTTCAAAAAATATGAATCTTTCCTAATCTAACATGGGTATGTTCTTAACCCAAGAACATAGGAGGTAAACTAAGCTAGGCCTAGATAGGAACTAGCTTAGGCAAATTAAATTCAACTAAAAACTAACCAATCTGGAGATCTCAGTAATCATACGAGCTCTAAAAAATGGTAATGCAGTAACATATAATGAAGATGAAAATGCAAAACTAAGGATTAATGATAAAGCAACAATGAGTCGATCTATTTCATAAGAACATCTCCCAAACATAAACTAACACTACATTTCCCTATAGTTAACTGTATCAAATCATAATACAGAACTTTGATTCAATATCATAAACTGTAAATCTAATTTCGAGGAAATATTTAAATCAATAGAAAGATAAATGTGATGCAATGGAATAGTTAAAACAATGGTATTTAGACATACACAAATTTGACTCAGCAAAATGTCATTCTTCACACCAAAATTTAGCTGACCTTTGTATTGATTTGGAAAATAGTACATATAGAGTTCAGAGTTGGACCGTTACAAAAAAGGGTAACCAAAATGGTTCCACTTCTCTAATCAGAAAATGATAAACAAAAGTTTATCCATTACAATAAATATCAAAATTTATCCCTATAGGCAGTGACAACTATAATGATTGGGATGAGCTCTTCATGCCTATTGATATGGACATTAGTATATCTGATGAGCCATATGGAATGTTCTTTAGCCAGGCCCTTGATTGCATCCGTCTGATCTTTCAGCTCTTCCATGGCTTAAAAATTCATCCACTCAACTGTTGGAGTTCTGGCACCTTATCTAAATGGGAGGAAGACTGTTCTGCTAGCTTATGCACATAATCAGAAAATTATTTTTGCGTACTGACCAATCCAACCATTTCTTTGCCCTGCCACTTGTTTGTGATTCTATGTGAAGACCTTGAAGGAGTTTAAAATCTTTGTTCTGCTCCTCCTTGATTTTGACATTTGTCTGTTGCAACCCTGCTTTAGCTTGGATAATCATCTCAATTTTAAATTCTAGGCTTTGAAGCCATTCAATCAAAGGCTCATCACTTTTTTTCAAGATCTAGGGCTTTAATGCCTCCTTGGTCTTCATTTTAACTACTAGGTGCAACATTACTATACATTCTTGACATCTTTCTCTCTCCAATGCGAGAGTCTGCAAATTTTTATCAATATTATTCCTCTCTATTTCTAGTCTTAGGAGAGCATTACCGACTTGCTCAACAACTACCAGTCCATTAGATTCAAGCCTCTTGATCCATCTCTTGTTGATCTGCCCAAAATGTCTATCCTCTTGCAACTTGGCTATGATGGCCTGATTTTATGAAGCACTGGGATCAAAAGTGGTCTGGGAACTGGGAACGCTTGCAATCATAGTGATGAGCTATTTGATGAAGTTAGTTAGCTCAGCTACTTCTACTTTAAGTTGGACTTTAGCAGTCTTGAGCTCTTTAAGCTCTTCTTCTATTACCACATTGGTATACTTCCACAAAACTACCTTATGTTGGCAAGTTGACTTCCTAAGTATGCATGACTTATTTTGTGTTATCATCATGGCAACAAAGTCATACTAAGTTTCTGTCAAAGATAACTTAGAAGATAAAAATGACTAAGTATGGAAAACAAGACAGACAGAGATATACAACGATCATCTCATCAGTGCACATGCAAGAGATCGAATCAGAGTATGTTCATTTAGATATATGTTCTATGTGATGTCTACATACTAAGTCTAGACATGCATAGTATGACATAGTAGTATGGAGAAGTTACAGATAGATCAGTACACCAGCAATCCAGAAGACCGAGCATGAAAGCCGACTAGAGTTTTGATCAGTGTTGATTATTTTGTTGTGTAATGGCCAAGCACCTTTGATTATATTTTTTTAATAATTTCATTAGTATTGTTGTAAACACGCTTTAGCTGACTTGCTCGAAAGTGTTGTGTATTATTTTTTTAAGGCCGACTATAGTCTTGTTTTGAGTCACGTCTATTCAGGTATGAACATATAAGTATGTAATGTAAAGTTATGTTACAAGTGTCAAATAATAATCATGAGAAAGATATAGAAGAGAAGTATGAGATAAATCTCTTTAAGAGAGTAAGAGCATCAGCACATACATGGAACTGATCAGACAACAGTGTCATCATAGCAGTTCACTTTTGATATAGTGTATATCAATTATCAGAAGGTTGTAGCCTTCATCCTATTGGGCAGTGAGCCTAGGAAGTGAGCCATATACCTTTAATAGGCTTTTGTAAAAGACTCCTAACAGGGTCAAGCCTTTAACCAAGTCATTGTACTTGCATTGTAAAGGCTACTTCTAACAGGGAAAAGGAACTTTAACATGTTCATTATACTAGTACAATATTTGTGGGTACTAATTCCCACTGGGGTTTTCCTCTGATCAAGTTTTCCCCATAATCATATCATATGTTATGAGTTCTTATGTTAAGCTTCATTGAATGTATGTTTGATTTATGTTTAAGTTGCAGAAAAGTAATAAATAGACAAACACTGATTTACCCCCCTCTCTCAGTGTTTCTAACAATTGGTATCAGAGCTCTGGTCCTCTGAAAGAAATTTTAACCACTTGAGGAGATCATGTACTCAGTAGAAGCAAAACATTTGAAAAAGAATCTTGAAGATCTTGACAGATCTAAAAAAGAAAATGAAGAACTTAAACTAAAATTTGATGGCTCACAAATGCTTATCAAGAAATTGAGAAAAGATTTGAAAGATTGTTCTACAAGTGATTTAGGGAAAATGGTCAAAAAGCTCAATGAAGAGAATATGTCTCTGAAAGATAAAATTGAAAATCTGGATGAACAACTAACAAACAATCAAATTGCTATTGAAGAAAAGATCAAAGAAAGAAAACAATTAGAAGATGAACTCTTGCAAGCAAACATAAAAGTCTTGGAATTGGAGAACATAAAGAAGAAGATGGAATCTGAATTAACAAAAGCAAAGGATAAGATTGATAAACTCCACATAAGTTCTGATTCACTTCAATCTTATCTCAATGCACAAAAACTAAGAGGCGACACTACTGGTCTTGGATACAGTATAGCACAAGTTGAAGTCAATTCATTAGAAGAAAGAAAGAAAGCACATGAAGCATCTTCAGAAGCAAAGAAAGTTGAAAATGTTGCAGAGATTAAAACAGATCCACCTAAAGGGGAAATCAAGCAAGTTAATAGAACTTTTTATGCATGTAACAAACATGGTCATTTGGCGAGAGATTGTAAAGAGGCAAGAACTTTCAATGGTTATTGTTTCTCCTATAATAAGTTTGATCACAGGGATATACATTGCAAAACAAATCAAATAAATCAGTCACAATAGAAGCAGAGAAGAATGAATCAAAACAATCAGAGAAATCAGCCTCAAAGAAATTTGTAGAACATTACATGTTAGATATGTAACTACAATGGACACACAAAAAAGCAGTGCAGCATGATGAACAAAAACACCAGACCTCCTATCATTTGTCACACATGTGGAAAGGCTAGACACATCTCAAAGTTTTGTAGATCTAGAACTAAAAAACAAGAGGACCCTAACAAATCACTATTTGAAGAAGGAGAAGTCAAGTTTGTTCAAACAAAAGAAGATTCAAGAAAAATTTGGGTTGAAGTAAAGAAGGACAATGCTGTTGAAAAAGTAGTTGATGCATCCATAGTGGATGTATCCTCTATTTATGGTTAAATAGACCTTCTTGGTCTTAGGGGGAGCTATTCTAGCTCAGAACCCCTGCGCGGCTGGTATAATCACCTCTGAGTATGCGCCTATGAAATTATGTTTATGATCATAGTTGGATGAATTATGCACACATGAATTATCTATAATGCATTCTGAATGAAGTTTGATATTCACTGTGAAAACTATGTACAGTTGCAAACATTAAATGTAGTAACTTTTATAAAAAGATGTAAGTCTTTGATCATCTTCACATTTTCATTCGAGATCATAGAATTTGGAGAGCACAGGAGCACTGAGCATTAAAGCATGAAATCATAACAGATTTGGTGGTTAAGAAGCACAGTTGAGAAGTTGAAATGGAACCCTAGCAGTCGCGCCATTTTGGATTTTCGTGAAACCCTACTTAATCAAGTTCCAAGTAAGTATGGTGACTCCAGTTGTATTTGACATTGCAGAGAGGAAGAGATTTGTATTTAAGAGGCATCCATTTAAATCTATACTGGATGATGTGGAAGGAGGTTTCTCCAAAACTCTGTTAGGTGTCATTCACATAGAAGATATCCGTGCATACATTTATTGTAAAAAGGAAACAATTGGAGATAATAGTATAGCTACTCTCATGGCTTCGATGATGAAACCAGACTATTCATTCAAAGATGAATACGTGCACCTCACAAACAACCCTATCTTCAAGTATTTGAATGTGCACGAATTGTAAGAACCATAATGGGTTAAAATCTTATTGAGCATGATTCATGATGATCTTTTCTAGATTGGTGAAGTCCCTGTCCGTATTACTGCAGACCTAATCCATAAATTAACTGGACTTCCTAAGATTCGACCAGTTCTACCTACTCACAAGGATGTCAAGAAATAGGTTGAGCAAGCATGCCTATCCAGAAGTGACAGGTGTGGTATGACAGTTGATCCTATCAAGGAAGAAGACATAAAGCTTCTAACTATGATCCTTGGTTACAAGTTCCAACATGCAAGCAGATTAAACAGTGTATCAACAGCCACAGTTCTAGCAGCTATCAGGATGGTGAAGGATAAGACCTAGTTCAATCTATGTGATTTATTGCATGGTCAATTGATGGAAAACATTTGAGTTATCAAGCATGACAAGAACAAGACAGTCAGGTTTGGGTCTCTGATCATCTACTTGTACTTCCACATTGTTGGTAAGGTTGCTAATCTTTACCTAGATAAAAGAAAACCTACAATGTATCAAATTTCACTAAAAGCCACATTAGAGAGTAGTGCAAAGGATGATATGGACATAGACATCAAATCTTTCAGGATCAAGATGCATAAGAGGTTCAGGATACCTGAGAAGATTGTTGAAAAGTATAAGGAAACCATATGCTTCATGGTAGAAACTGATTGCACTTGCATGGAGGTAGTTGAGCCCAGAACTAAATGGAAATGAACCCAGATGGGGCACTTACAGAGAGAAGACTAATGCAGTTGATTCTATATTATATAGTGTTGATAACAAAATAAAATCATCTAAGATTACATCTAGAATTCTAAGAGTTCATGGAGTCACTCAAGAAGATCTTGACAAAGCTAGAGAAGCCAAGATAGCCAAAGAACTTGAGAATATTGATGACATTCAGAAGAAGAAGAAAGTAGAGAGAACCTCTGCGCCCTCTACCACCATTGACCTAGAATCATCTCCACCTTCTATACCAAGCAAGAAGTCTAGAGGAAGGAAGCAAGCGCCCACAAATCACCCATCCTCAAGGAGCACAACAAGGAAAAATAAAGCTCCTCCTAAGGTAGGATTTAGACCTAGTCTAAATGTCTTGAAGAATAGGATTTTTAATGAAGGGAGACTAGACACACTTGCTAAGGTCTATGACAAGTATCAAGAGATTGATAAAACTAAGATACACTCTATGATCATCTCTCATATGATTAAGTTTAAGAAGTCAGTTCTTGAACTTAAGACAGTGATACTTGACAAGTTATGGAACATACTAGAAATAATGAAGAGACATGAAATTGAGGAAGACATGAGGATAAGAGAAGAAACATTGGATAATCTTCTCCCTGTATGCTCACATGATGAGAAGGCAATTCTATTAGATCTAGTAAAGTCTCATCTCAGAACTAAGACAAGAAATATTTAGATTATGAACAAAGGGTATGAGCAGATAGGAAAAGAAACTGAAAAGGCATTTGTACAAGTGTTTATGGATAGACACATGTATCCATCAATGATGCCTACAACAAAAGTAACTCCATCTCCTCCCAAACAGGTTACAAAACCAGTGATTCAGAGAGAACCTATGATAAGTCCACAAGTCTCAGTGCCCTTAGTGACGATAAATTCTGATATAGCAAAAGACTCAGAAGATACTATAGTGGTTGATAATATCAAGATATCCATGACAACATCTGACAAAGGCATGGACAAATTTGATAAAGCATTTGTAAGAACTGAAGAGATGTGCACCGATAATACAACTATACAACAAGATGAAAGTCCCTCCAATGATCCAATAGACTTGAATCAAGAGAAAGATACTCAAGACAATGAGACACCAGTCAAGGAGATACCAGTAAAGAGTGAATGCATGGATACCAATCAAAACACTATATTCACTCCATCCACTTTACCATCTACTTCATTGTTGTCAAGGTTAACTCCAGACTCAGAAAGTCTAGATGCGTGGGGAAAAGAAGACTTAATAAAGATCAGCATGCTAGCTATGGAAAAGGCCAAAGAAAAATAGGTTATGAGGAACCCTCTTTTCTTGGAGTCAGTTAACATTCTAAATGATTTAGTACCTACAAACAAGAAAGTAGCCAAGATTCAATCAGTTGAAGATGTCAATAGTATTCTAAAAAGCTTCAAAGCACACTTTATAGACCTAGTAGACTCTGCTACTAGAATTGTAGAAGATGAATATAAAAAGGAGAGATTGCATGAATTGTTAAAGAACTTTACTTTAGACCTAAAATTGTTAAAGATTGGGCAAACCATATTGAAATAATTGGCAGCTAAGGGTAAGAAAGTCATAGAAAACTTCATGGACAGAGTGAAGTTCACCTCTGAACATATCAAAAAGATAGAAGAGGCAGAGATCATGGTGGACACTATCAAAAAATCAGTTGAGACATCAGCCCCAGACATGAGCATATGTAACAATGTCTATCAAGGTCAGTTGGACAAAATTGAAAAGGCTAAGTTGGAGATCAGAAAGATAAGAGTCAGACAGATTCAATTGAGAAATGCACTTGCGCCCTCTCTAGCAGTTCTGAATGAGAACATCAAACAGATTGATGCCACCATTGTGACATATGATCAAGGTCCCTACATGGATTTGATGAAGATGGAGAAAGTGACATATGCCTTATGCACGCATCTTCAGACAGTTGATGCAATGAAGGTATTCTGGCAGAAAGAGATCCAATCTCTTCAGATTGCATACCCAGATGTCTACATGGAGTAAGTATCTAGAGACTTACATTTTTGTACACCTTTTCCATTAATGTCAAAGGGGGAGTAATATATATAGAGAATGTGTATATATGGGGAGCAATATATATATATATGTTAGGAGATGCAATGATATACATTTATTATTTGTGTTAAGTCATTTTGAGTAACTTGGCCATATTGCTTTGTTGCCATTAATGACAAAGGGGGAGATTATTGGCAAGTTGACTTCCTGAGTATGCATGACTTATTTTGTGTTGTCATCATGGCAACAAAGTCATACTAATTTTCTGTCAAAGATAACTTAGAAGATAAAAATGACTAAGTATGGAAAATAGGATAGACAGAGATATACAACAATCAGCTCATCAGCGCACGTGCAACAAATCAAATCAGAGTATGCACGTTTAGATATATTCTCTATGTGATGTCTACAAACTAATTCTAGACATGCATAGTATGGCATGATAGTATGGAGAATTTATAGACAGATCAGTACACCAGCAATCCAGAAGACAAAGCATGAAAGCCGACTAGTGTTTTGATCAGCGTGAATTATTTTGTTGTGTAATGGCCAAGCGCCTTTGATTATATGTTTTTAATAATGTCATTAGTATTGTTGTAAACACAATTAAGCCAACGTTCTTAGAAGCATTGTGTATTATGTTTTTAATGTTGACTATAGTCTTGTTTTGAGTTGCGTCTATTCGGGTATGAACATATAAGTATGTAATGTAAAGTTATGTTACAAGTGTCAAATAATAAGCATGAGAAAGATATAGAAGATAAGTATGATGAAGTTAGTATGAGATAAATATCTTTAAGAGAGTAAGAGAATCAATGCATACACAAAACTGATCAGACAGTAGTGTCATCATAGCAGTTCACTTTTTGTATAGTGTATATCAACTATCAGAAGGTTGTAGCCTTCATCCTATTAGGCGATGAGCCATATACCTTTAACAGGGTTTTGTAAAAGACTCCTAATAGGGTTAGGCCTTTAACTAGGTCATTGTACTTGCATTGTAAAGACTACTTCTAACAGGGCAAAGGAAATTTAACAGGTTCATTATACTAGTACAATATTTGTGGGTACTAATTCCCACTGGGGTTTTCCTCTGATCAAGGTTTCCTCGTAATCATATCATGTGTTATGAGTTCTTATGTTAAACTTCATTGAGTGTATGTTTTATTTATGTTTAAGTTGTAGAAAAGTAATAAATAGACAAACACTGATTCACCCCCCCTCTCAGTGTTTCTAACACCTTAGTGTCATGATGAGCTAGCACCATATCAAATGACTGCAACTAAAAATTGGAGGCAGTCATATCCTCAAATCTGCCCTACTTCATAGGCTTGGCCACTTCCATAGTGAAATGTCCAGTCTTAGGATCTCGTCCCAGTGTAGACATTGTCTTCACTTTCTTTACTTTACTCATAATGGTGTTGGGCTGCAAGGCCCATGAAAGAGTATCTTTGCTGGAAGTCCCTTCTTCTACTCTCTTTCTTTTGCACTCCAAAGTACTCTCTATCCAAGATTCAACACTAGTAACTTTGGAGGCAGAGACCAGCTCTTCAATAAACAACTTCCTAATCATCGAAGGAGTAGCTTTGGGTATGGAAGTGAATGGGTTTACCAAAGTGGGAGAGGAGAAGACTAATTTAATGACTTGAGCCACTTTATATTCTTTCCCAACCTCTTCATCTGATTCTATGGCTATTGTGCTGGAACTATCCTCACCTACTTCCACCATGATAGGAGATCCTTGCTATGGGGTATCTTGGGTCGAGGTATCACTTTATGTTTCCACGGTACTAACATGAGTTGGGTGCTCTATTTTTGTATTCTTAATAGACTCAGTCATAGACTTGACTGGTTTTGTTGAGACTACTTCTTCCACAAAGCCAATGATGGGGGTTGAGCCACTTCCACATGTCTTGTCCAACAGAATCATCTTTTCAGGAGGCTCATCGCCTCCACCTGCTGGTTGAGCTAATCCTTTAGCTATGGTTGGGATTGTTTCTGAAGAAGTTGCCGTAGTTCTTAAAGTCACTTTGGCAGGAGTTTGTCAAGATGAAGACTTTCTTTCAGACCTCTTCTTTCTGCCCGTAGTCCATTCGTCCCACTGCTCTGTCCTTTTGTAGATTCCACCCATTAAGGTCTGCAAGTCATTAATGGCCTACCCTAGCATGGGCTCAAAGCTTATAGGGAGGGGATTTTTTTTCTCCAAATATTTATCATCATACATAGGCTGGCCATCATCTTCTAGCCCCTCCACTGCAATGTTAACTTTGAACTTTTTGATTTGTTTAATAGTTAACCTGGCATAGAATCTCTCTCTGCTCTCCAAGTCATCCTTGCAATTGGCCTAGTAGTCTTCAATATCATCAATGTGATGGATAAAATGACTTATTTGCAAGTAATCCCTGGTATAATTTACAGGATCATACTGCAGCCTCAGAACATCATATGTCTCTAATGAAAACCTCTTTGAGAATGTTTTTAGAACATTCTTTGCTTTAGACCAGGATGCACAACTATAAGCCCCAATGGTCATCAAGAAATTGTAGCCTTTCTTCTTAGCATCAACATATATCAGATTCACTTGGAGTGCCTGCCTCATCACGTCAACTAGCACGATCATGTCATCAGGATATCTGGGCAGCTTCAAGGGGAAGTCGTCAAATCCTGCAAGACGAATATATGAGAAATTTGCAAATTGAATGAAATAGCACCCAAACTGGCTGATAAATGCCATGGCTATAGGAGAAAATCTCCTTTCTAGGAAAGTTGTAGCTCTTTGCACAGTTTCATTGTAAATGCATCATTAACTCTGAGATATTCAGCATAACTGTTGTGCAATTGTAAACAGGAGAAGAATTCATAGCTTTTAACATCTTTTGGAAATTCTTCTAATCTATGGAGCCCTAGCCAAATTTTAATTGTGGCCAAAATATATATTAGAAAAGAAGATATGTTGAACTCATTATGAAGCTTAACTCTACTTAGGGCATTGGAGAGATTATCGCTTACCATAAGAGCCCAATTGATGAAATGGTGTTGAAAATAGATCTCTTGGACTAAGAAGAAATGATATTCAACAAAATTTAGTGTGTCACTCTCACCTCTGATCCTGTGGAGTAGTACCAAGATATCCATGATTTATGGCTTCAGGTTTGTGCCATATAAGTTTTTAGGCAACTTTTCCTTGGCACTCCTCGGCTCTTGAAACTATGACTTCATTATTTCCTTCTTTCACACTGCCTTCTTTTCTCCATACTTAGTAATTGCCTGACTATATGTCATCTCTAAATATTCAGCCTACTCTGGAATGTGTAGGGAGTTCTAGATGGAGTCTCGGTCAATGGAGAGTAGGACTGTGTCATTGGGCAGAAGGATTTTCTTGGTATCCAGATTATATCGAGCTATACATTCCCGAACAAGCTCTGGAGCTTGAACTGCAATAGGAAAGCCAACAAATTCAACTAACCCACTCTCTTTTAGCTTCTTAGTGACATGATGCATTTGGTCTGCCTTCAATCTATTCTAAAAGTTCTGTATATCAAAGAACTTAAATGAGGTGTTCGTGATTTTGTGCCATTCAGAAGTGATGTCCTTCATCCCATCGAATCCCATACATTTAGAAGTCATACTTTGATTGATTTTGAATCAGGAACGTAAGGATATCTCTCAGGAATCCAAGAGAAAAGGACAATTATTATCAAGAGCTTCAAATTCAAACAATTTGTCAAACAGATGGTAGTTTCTATTTGCAACCTTTCACTGATTGTATAAATTTTGAATTCTTACCGTTTAACAATTGAATTTCCATGCCACACGAATGAAAAGAATAAAGCATTAATGAAAAAGTTTGTTATGAAGTAAAATGACTTTATTTAAATTAATTACTTTACCCCTACGGGCCATTAAGAAACATCTTTTCACTTTAGTAACTATAACGGTAACTTTATTGAAGCAACGGAAAATTACTTTTCAGCTTCCCTTTTGGGCGGAGAAATGCATTTGGGGTGCTGTCTACTCAAAAATCCACTGAGGGAGAATTTTAGCCTATTGAGATGCTAAAATGATGTGTGTTGATTTCATCAGCTTTCTTTATGCCTTGGATCACTTATGATATATATTCTTCTTCAAAGTTCTTCCATTTTAATGACTTGGCAGAAAATGTACTCCGCAGGTTGAAACCCGCCTATTGGAGTAGTGGAGAAGCCATTTTCTACTTTCCCGCTAGCAAGCTTGCATTCTAGATTTTTCTTCATTCAATCATTCCTCTCGGCTTGCAAAGATGCATTTTGAATGCAATAATCTTCTAAACCTAAGTTATCTACTTTCAAACTATTTTGACTACTAAGACATT
The DNA here is from genome assembly GCA_018584345.1 of Thuja plicata. Classification (NCBI taxonomy): domain Eukaryota; kingdom Viridiplantae; phylum Streptophyta; class Pinopsida; order Cupressales; family Cupressaceae; genus Thuja; species Thuja plicata. Next base: position 437,453 of record MU228150.1, on the reverse strand, counting down.
TTGGAATAGTCATCTGCGGAAGATGCACTCTGTAGGTGATTTTCTGCCATGGAGAAGCTCAAAACCAATTTTACACCATGGAGGCAAGATAAAGTATCAAAGCTACAGATTCCAAAATTACACAAGATAAATGTTAGAAATCTCTGAATTGTGACCTTTATCAGATTTGGGAGCTTAAACCTACCCAATAAAACACAACTTTAGATACAAATTCCCCCGGCTCACAAAGGAGAAGTCAAATTGGGAATATCTGATAAAGGCTTCCTAGCCTAAGGGGAAAGCGAGACTTAGACTCCAGAATTGCACAACACTTTCAAGACCACTACTACACATTAAACATCCACTTTTTTCTGAATGGTATGTAGACCAAAAGTGGGGAAACAAATCATTATCATTCCACCAAGAAGGCTTCACCCTAGGTTCAAAATCTCTAGTTGCAGGAAGTACAATGAGTTTTTTTCGTGATCAACTTCCTTAATGCAGATTTAAGAGATTCACCCAAAGGAGTAAAAGTTATTCTACGTGGCATAAAGGGTAATCTTGATGAATTATTGTTGGTATTCTTATTTTTACTTTGATTGCTATGAGTAGGTTGAGTAGCATTGGCTTTTCTTGTGAGATTCAAAATAGGTTGTGTTGGTTTAACATGTCGATTGTCCACAATCCCATCATTGACAATGTTCTTGTTTTTGTTCCAAAATTTGGACTTGTCATTATTGTTGTTGTTGGGATTTGAATTTGAAGATCCAACATTGTCCTTGGAGTAAAGCTTAATCTCACCTTTTCTAACCATAGCTTCCTCAATTTTGACTCTATTTTCAATGAGCTTGTTAAAGTTTGGAGGACTTTGCAATTGCAACCTATAGCTCATTTCTTGTGTAAGGTTATGCACAAAGATATCCATTTTTTCTTGTTCAGGAATCATTCATGGATACTTGGCAAACAATTGACACCATCTTTGCAAAAAAGTAAGGAAGGGTTCTCCATTCTTTTGTTGTGCATTGCAAATATCAAGCATAGTGACTTCATGTTTTATATTATATGAATAATGAGTCACAAACTTGTCAATAAGCTCATTGAAAGACTTGATACCTGGGGGTAGTTTGGAGATCCATTCCATGGCTTATCCTCCTAAACTTTGTGGAAATAGTCACATAAGATATGTGTCATTGTGGGTGACTTCAATACAAGCAACACAAAACTCATGAATGTGGTCTTGTGGATCTGAATTCCGTTTATATTTGTCAAATTCTGGTACCTCAAAGTGAGGAGGGAATGGAATCATATCCAACTACTTATCAAAAGGATAGGGACATATATCATCCAAGGAATATTTCTTGGTTGATGATCCAGTTTGTATGTCACAGATTTGTTGTTGAAGCATTTGGATTTGTTGTAGGATGGGATCCAAAGATGGTGGAGGTCCTTGGGTGTTTTGGAAAGCACTATTTTTCTTGTCTTCCTTTGCTCCATGAGCATGTGTCTCTTGAGAACCACTAGGGACTTCTTGATCATTTGTGATAGGTGGTTCTTTAAGAGCGGATACATGAAAATCATTGGGTAGTTTTCCTCCTTGCTGAGCAAGCATAAGGAAATACATCTCCTTATCCATGTCCAAAAGTATTTCCATGACATTGTAGAACTTAGCATCTTGCATAGAGTCTCTTAAATATTGATCTACCAGTTCTTGATCTGATGTAAAAATTGAAGTTTTCTTAGACCAAGGCTTTTCCTCATTGTTATTTCCTCCTTCCATCTTGTCTACAGATTCTGGATTAACAGTTTGTTTGAGTTTTTGAGATCGAGTTTGAACCATAAAAGGTGAAAGATGAAATAGATGAAGATGTGATAATAGAAAAGATGTGAGAAGGATATTCAAAAGTGTTGAAGTAGATTGGATAACTTGATAATCTAAGTTAATAGGAAGTATGGATTTCACTATGATACGACAAAGAAAAACCAAGGGATATTGACCTAGGTAAGTTTTGATTTAAGGATGATAGATCCTAATATGATAAAAACTCACAAAAGCCAAAATATGATAATCAGGGTAGTGTTTCAACACTTAAATGTATATTTTGAAGAGTGAGGAATGATTTGGTAAATTTTGGATGAAAGAAAGATGATGAAAATGGTCAAACTAAGTATCAAAGATTTTGTTGAAAATCATATGTGTTTCCAGAATTGTACTAAGAACAAAAATGGGTAGCTGAAAAAGTGATTTTGGAATCTTGAGGGTCTGTACAAAGGCTCTTTGTTGTGTATGCACAGGAACAAATGCGCAGCAAGATTGGACAAATGTATAGCAGGAAGTGATAAATGTGCAGATTCTGATTTTTTCTATTTTTGATGGTTTGTGGATGTTTTTTTGGAAATTTTGTAGTTTTTAGATGATTTTTGGTAAAGTGAAAATGCATAAACACACACACACAAGACATAAATGATTTGATCTAACTTAACCTAATATGTATTTACAAACATGCTTACAATTCCTAAGGTTGGCAATGACAGTATCTGCTTAATCCCCACTTGGATAATAAAAACCAGCCATGCAAATTTAAAGAGGACAACCTAGGAACTTGGAGGCATGAGCTCCTCCTTACAGTGCACTCACTTCTCTGGCACACCAAGTTCTAAATTCAATGGGTCATTACTTTCCAAAAGAACTGCTATCTCTACTATGAATAGTGAGTAATGTGGGGTGTCTTCACAGGTTGGGCTACCCCTTGAACCAAAAAATAGAAGGTTTTTGGCCACTAAACACAATTTTTTAGTAAGGAAATCCGTTCAGGTGGTTGTGATCAAGTAATTTTCCCAATTAAGGGGGCTCTCCCAATCCTTTCAAAGTAAGATTTTCACCTTAACAATGTAGGTACTTTAATGCACCACGTGGGTACTAGAGGATATTTTTGTTGCCACAATGAATACACACCTGTCCATTGTGACACTAATCACAATGGCATTTTTTGTATACCAGTTTGGAAGGGCTTAGATTTAGCCTTTTATCAGTTGGGTCATTCCTTGGGGTGAGTACCTCTTTTCCCACCAAAGACTGACCTCTAAAGATTATAATAGTTTCTCTAACACCCAAGATCCATGAATGGCGAGGGAGAGGATATGTTTTATAATACGGGATTACAATTGAGCTATAAAAGTAAGTCACAACTGACAATTTTCTAAACTAAATAAAACACACGAATTTGAAAAACATATCGTATTTTAAGCCCAAATGAAGGTTATAGTTTATTTTGCAAACCCCTAGGAACCTGCAAATAAACTGTTAATAATTTAAGATTGGGCTCTTCAGATTTATGACCTGCAAAATAGCCTAAAATATACAATAACAAACAAAAACCTGTTAAGATGGTTAGCTAAAAGAGATTGATGAGAACAAAATTTTACAACTGAAAATGATGGATGCGCAAAAATAGTAGATGAATGCGCAGAGACAGAGAACTAATGCGTAGAATATATAAATGTGCAACAACAGTAGATGAAAGCATAGTGTGATGGAATGAATATGCAGATTTAGTAGAAACACAATAGGAATGGATGTATGCGTAGGTATCATGGATGAATGCGTAGAAAAATCCTATATAATTCTTCACACGGAAAACTAAAAAATAGAATGTTAATTTTCATGGGAAGGGCCCACGATGGGCACCAAAAATGTATGCAAATTAGATGTCTATTGTTATAAATGAAATACTACTACTGCAAAGCTAATAAATCTATCTAAATGCAACACAATGAAGATTAAAAATGATCAAATGAAACTAAAACAAGTTTACCTTCACTTACTCAATGTAGCTTGTCTCCATTGTCCTCCTAGCCTTGATTTCTTGGATGTGTTGAGCTCTCAGATTTCTAATTGAAGCTCCTTGCCAAAGATGTCACAAAAGTGTGGAGATTGAGTGGATTTGTATGAAAAATGGCCTAAAGCTTGATTATGCAACTAATGGATAAAGGAATGGTATGAAAATGACTCCAATTTCTTGACTAAATGCTTGGATGCTTGATCTCTAGAATGCGTGAATTCTTGAAAGTTACTATTGTCTATTACCTATTAGCTCACAAAGGGAGAATGAGGTTCCTTTTATAGGATTTTGGAGGACCCAAGCCTAGGTGGCATAATCCTAGGGTGGAGATTGAAAGGTGGAAGATCCTAGGTCCGCTATTGACTTGGTTGAAGGGGTTGAGAGAAAGGGGGATATAGTTGGAATGTGAGAGGAAGAATAGGGAAGATGTTCCTCCTACATTGACATAGAGGAGAAGAAGGTGGAAGGGAAAGACATATGTCATGTGTCTCACAAAGACCATTGAGAGGAAGGAGCTGGAAGGAATTTTTCCTCATGAGGACTCTTGGTACAAGTGTCCCATGAGTCACCTTGGAATCTTTGAGGTGGCTTGAAAATCTCCTTATGAATAGGGATTGCTTCTTGAGTTAGTGTAGGAGAAGACATGTGGTCATGAGACCAAGTCTTATGAGGCCACATAGCCCTTAGGAATAGGACATGTGTGGGTGAGGATAATGAATTAATAATTAACAATAATTAATTATTTTAGCCAAGGTGATGTGTGAGGTGACTAGGTTTATGAGGTGGACTAGGAGACTTAGTCATATTTAGTGATTGTGTAATTAACAAATTAATTAAATCACTTTAATGAGACTAATTTAGAAGACTAGGGATAAGAATAATAGACTATAGTGAATGTATCAAATAAATTGAATAATTTACTTAATAAATAGAAGAAGTAAATATTAATTAAATAATAAATAATTAATAAATGAAGCCATTTTTTAGTGTATACAATAGTATAAGTAATGAAACTCATGTTATAAAGACATGGATTAAGCCCCAAGATAAGATATAATTAGATCATGATACATGTCTTAATATTACAAATTGAGACAAAAATTTACTTGACCTAAGTATGATTAAGCATGCTTTCATAAAAAGGCACCTAATAATAATTAATTAAGTGATTACCTTTTCACTCTAACACCCCATTAAGTGCAACTTAGTGAGTATGATGAGATAAAAATATATATTGATATTAATGCATGGATGGGTCGAGTAACTACAAGGTACAATGGGGTACTCATATAGAAAAAAAAAAATATCAAATTAGAGAAAATGATAAAATCTTGTGAGAAAAACTCCTCTCCAAACGAGAAAAATTAAACTAACACACTAGTGAAAGAAGGAAATAAGAAGTTCAATTCCACCAATCAAGAACTGCTTTTATCATAAAGTACAATATACATCCCCTATTAGGAACTTGGAAAGATGAGACTATGATTCTCCCTCACAAAGAAGTCGGTCATGTAGACCTTATGGCATGACATATTGTCAATTCGTGTCAAAACACTTAGTCATCTAGTGTTGACCAAACCAGCAAGCATTATGCAAGGCCCAAGTGATCAGTGTTGCCCGAGTGATCAACATTGCCCAAGTGACTAGCATCACCCAAGTGATCAGTATGATTTGAGTGATTTACAGTATCGCCTGAGTGACAGTTTATCACTCAAGTAGACTTCTAGACCTGAGTGACAGTTTGAAGCCGACTTTGCATATATTATTAAATATCATTTTGTTTATTGCAAGCCAACTTGTAGAGTTATTTGTTTGGATAAGATATATATGTAAGATAGTTTTTTTTTTCCAAAATGTAAGAAATCATATATGAATAGAATGAAATGTATGTATAAGGAAGACATGCAAATGGCAGTTTGAATAAAAGAGCAGAAGTTTTCAGAACAACAGAGTCCCATCTATCACATTCAGGTGATCAGTTATATTTAGAAGGATCTTATTCAAAAATCACAGTTGCACAGAGCAGATCATCAACTAGTTCATTCTCACAGGTGGATCAGTAAAATCATTTAACAAGGTGGACCTAGCAGTCCTTTCTTTAAATCTCTTAACATAGCTGCATTACTTATTGTATTGTATAAAATCCTTTAACAAGGTGGACCTAACAGTATTTTCTATGCTCCTAATAGGTCATACCATCAGAAGTGGTCATTGTAAGCTCTAACAGGATAAATTTATACTGCAGTACTAAATCTTGTGGGTATCATCCCCACCCCATTTTTACTTTCTTTTGGAAGGTTTTTGGGTAATCAAATATTATGTTATGTGTTGTGTATAATTCTTTACTTTCAAGTTCTATGCATGCAAACAAAGAAGTTAATCTAAATGTAGATTAAAGGATTAAGTATTATTGGTTCTTGATTCACCCCCTCTCAGTCATTGTGCACATCATATATTTCCAAAAATTGGTATCAGAACAGTGGTTCTCTTATCAGAAGTTTAATAGCTTGAGAAAATATTAGAGGCTATGGAAACATACAGACTGGAGAAAGCCATTAAGAATGAAAAGATAGCTCTTAAAATGGCCATGGATTAGATCAAGAAAATTAAGGAGCATCTCTCTCTTTCCCTGAAAAGAAGAAAAGAATTAGTAGTGCAGATGAATGACAAGAACTATATAGAAGAAATAATTGAAGACTTTTGCAAAGACATAAGTTCTAAAGAAGCTGATGCAAAAATTGAAGACTTACAAAGAATCTCACTTTACATGAAGAAGTCAGAAAGTTGAAAAGAGAACAATAAATTTATTCAATCATAATATGTGAAGTCATGGAACTAAAGAACAAAGCAGAAAATGAAAAAGATATAGCACAAGAAGATAAAAGACTGTTGAGTACAAGATTAGAAGGAAAATAAAATAAAATCCAACACTTGTCACTTCAACAAGCTGATTTGGTAAGTCAACTCAATAATGAAACACAAGAATTTTTCAACATAAGGACAGAAAATGAAAGACTGTGGAATGATCTCAATGTTGAAAAACAAAAAAATGAAAGTATGATGAATTCACAAGTAAGCATGGATCAGGAAACAAAATTAAGACATCATGGACAAGCTGGATTAAGTTATATTGAACAAGGTGAATCTTCACAAGGAGCTCAAAAGAACAACAAGCCTACATGCAATCATTGTGGTAAGTCAGGGCATACATCAAATAAATGTTGGAGAAATGGAAAGTCAAAATTTAATGGTAAATGCTACAGCTGCAACAAACATGGACATAGAGCAAGTGAATGAAAAGAGAAACCTAAGTTTGAAGGAAAATGCTACAAAGTAACAAACAAGGTCATAGATCTTCTGAGTGCAAAACTAAGAAGTGGAATCATACTGAATAATTAGCCAAGGCAATCTTTGGTTAGGATTACAACACATGGTATAGATGTTGTCATTGTGGTGAATATGGGTATATAGGTGCAAATTTTATGAAGACTCACTTCAAAAAAAGGGATCCTACTAAGAGATGTTATGTGTGCAAACAAATTAGTCATCTAAGCAAGAATTGTATGAACAGAGAAAAAGTTGATACTGGTTTTGAAGATGGAAAAGTTAAAGTCTTAGAAATCAGAACTTAAATGAGCAAGCAATTGGTAAGGAAGTCTATTGATAATTTAGATCAAAGAAATGAAGGATCTATTGGCACCCAAAATAGTGAGCTGGGTGGATCTACCATTATAGAATAAGAATATAAGGAGATGACTGGAACTGTGCAATAGAAGCCATCACACATCAATTCTAGATGAGCTAAAAGGCCCATATCCACATATTGATACATGAGGACATATTATAGTTCTATCCGAGTTAGAATGTTATTTACACCCGAGCTCCTCTAGCTTAACCAAGCAGAGTTAGGCAGTTTTTATAGTCAGAAAGTTAGTTTCATCCAAGCATCTGAGTGAATCTTGGATAAACACCCGAGTCATGCCAACTACTATGTATGGAGAATTTAATGAAATACTCCAACGATTGAAAATATCTTATAAATGAAGGGTTGTAAAAGTTACTGTTTACAAATTTTTTAGTTTACAGATCAATTCAGAGCCCTTAGAACTTTAGTGCAAATTTGTGATCAAAATCAAAGTTTGATCATTTCGTTTGAACAATATGGCATCCACTTCTTGCAGCAAGGTCAAGAAAGGTTATGGGATGTTGGTGAGAAATGCAATTTGTGATCCTCCAATGTTTAAGCTTCATCCAACAGTTGTAGAAGAGATAGACCCAATGGGAGCTCATTCTCTAATTCCTCTGAAAGTGTTATTGGTTAACGACATCCAAAGCTTCTATCACTGCAACATACAGGAGCTTGGAACCATTGAGATGAACAAAGCATATGATGAACTATGTATAGATGGGAGTTTGAAGCCTGAGCATAAGCACATCGAAACCAAGGGTTTGACACACAACATGCACATGCCAAGGAATTTCAAGGTAAAATGGATGAGATACGTTCTTAGCCGTGTCCATGACATGCACCTATGGTTGTATCATCTTGTGAAGATCATGAAGAAGATGATACAATGTGTCACTGGGTTTCCTATGCTAGAAAAGAAGAAAGCTACCAAAACCCTAACCCAGGATGACCTAGCAGAGTTAACTCTTACCGAGTGGGAGGGCAGAGGTATGAGACTTAATGGAGTAATTGATATGGAAACTAAGTTTGGAATTCATGTTATAGCCCACAAGATATACAGTTCAAGCAGACCCAATAGTGTTCCATGTCAAGCTGTTGACCTAGCATACAAAGTGGTGAAGAAGAATCTGGTATTCGACCTAGCAGAACTACAACTCATCCAGTTGAGGAAGAATATGGAAAGAATCTGAGTATCCAAGACCAATCCATATAAGTTTGGTTCTCTTATAATCTACTTACTCTTTTATGTTGAGAAGTCCTTTCCCTCCAAGGGTACAGTAGCATGGAAGAGGGATAGACCAATAATCCATCAGATTAATGAATTTATAGCTGAGTTAGGAGATAACTTTGATAACATTATGGATGGATAATTTGAGAATTTCAAACAGAAGATGAAGAGTAGGTACATAATTCCTAAACAACTAGTAGAAGATTACAAAGATGGAAATTTTTTCCTAGTTGATTGTGATACTTGGTTTATATACAAGCAGTAAAGCCGAGGGTTGCATGGGTAAATCCCTTCTCATATGAAGTCAACATAGATGACACAAGAGACATCATAGATACTCTTATAAATGAACCTACAAATCTAAAGGCACCTTACTTTGGAACATATGAGGAAGCTAAGAGAAGGATATCTTTGGAGATTGAGATTCCCAAGATTTTGAAAAGAGGAAAGAAGAGGATTGATACATTTAAGAAGAAGTATGGCAAGACCTCTGACTCTCCTGCCATCTTGTAGAGTAAAGAGGATACAATTGAAACATAGGATGCTGAAACTAAGGAAGAAAAGGAAGAAACTGATATTGAACCTCCTCCTCAGAAGAGGAAGGCTACACCCAAGCAGAAAAAGGCAAAAAGTACTACCCCTATTATCACCATAAGAAGATCAAGGAGAAAAATTATATTGGGTAAAGATGAGGATGATGATGAAGAAACTGATACTATGGTTTTCATGAAACCACCACCCTCAATTGATCAGAAAATCAAAGAACTAAAAGAAGGAATAGCTATGAGTTCTTTGAAGTCATTTAATTATGCTTCTAGGACTAAGGAAGAAAAGAAAAAGATTGAAGAATAAATAGTGGATAAAATGGAAAAATGGAAATATGACCCCTCTAAGTTGAAGAGTTATATGACTAAAGACCTATTCATGGTAGTTTCTATTCCCTGGTATAATGCAGTCCAAACTGAAAAGGACATAAGGGAACAAATATTGAAGCAAGTCATGCCTGCAATGAAGGGTAAAGAAGCAAAAGAAGCCTTGAGTAAATATGAAAATAATCACACCCCTAGATTCAAGGCATTCCAAATATTGAACAAAAATATAGAAGATGTAGTTCAGCATGCCACATTAGTGTGGAAATCAATATTTCAGATAAAAGAAGACAACATGATAAGGCAGAAGTACCAAGTACAAACCCTCTAGAACATGAAAATGATGACACATTGCCCAAGGTATAGACTATTGAAGAGTCCAATAAAGATTGCAGTAGAGGTAATGGCATCATTACCTCAATATCCTATTCAGAATATAGTATCTCTGAGCAATGTCAAGGTTGCAGAATCCACATCTGAACAAGTAGGAACTGAGAAACAAGCTCCACTTACTACTGAGCCAAGCATACCCAAGTCATAAAATGACAAGGTAGATATTTCTATTGCCAGTATTGACCCATTGGTTAACATTGATTCAACAATTGGTACTGAAAAGGTCAATGACCTCACTGGATTGTATACTAAGGAAAAGGATGAGCAAGGTAAAGGTAAGGAAATTGTTCCTTCACCGAGTCCTAAGACAAAAGGAAAAGAAAAAGTAGTAAATACTGATGAGATAGATTTTGATGAGGAAATTGTGATTCCAAATTGGGATCAATCCAGCTTATCTGTAGAACAAATGGACACTCTGGGAGAAATTTGGAAGAAAAAAGCTACACAGCAGAAGCTCTAAAAGGAAAGGCAAAGGAAAAAAGTACTTGAATATGTCAAGGGAATATTTGTAGATGCATTGCAGATTGAAGTCAATGAAAGTAACTCAATAATGGACCTACTTGTTGACATAGTCCACAAGTTCAACACATATATGAATGGTCAAGAGAAGTTACTTGAGAAAGCAGAAAATAAATTTGAGAACAAGGTTCTAGAAAACATTGCAGAGAAGATTGCAATTGACTAGGTACAGCTTACCAATATCATTAGCACTCTAGAAACCACCGTGATCAATGTGGTAGCACTGTTTGTAAAGTGAAGTGATACTTCTAACTTTACCATGGAGATTAAGAACAAGATAGTGAAGATTGATGCAGACATGAAGGAAAGTGCAAGGCAGTTAGCACTTGAACCGAGCACTAGTTCAACTCATTTCATGAAGATCAAGTATCTTACTGATCTACAGGCTGAATTGTTGAGAGAAGAAGCCAGAACTAGAGAGTCACTTTCAGCCATACAAAGGCAACTACTACCACACATGGATGCAATACAAAAATGCATCACACATGCAAAGACAGTCATTCATGACAATAACTTATCAGTTGTAGAGCTATTGATAGAGTTGTCTGTAGAGCTGAAAATTGAATTGCACATCATGAAGGTGCTACAGGACAATTGGGACAACAATTTGTCTTAGATTTTGAAGGTACATAGTGATTTCCTATCCTATTTTGGAATAATCTTGTGAATACCACTTTTGGCATTTTTTGTCAAAAACAAGGGGGAAATATCACTATATTGTAAATAAAGGGAAAATATCATTGAGGAAACACATGTACAGTAGATCAATGAAGAATAAATACCTTACAAAACAATTTTTGAAAAACACAAAATAGAGTCACTTGGACCCGAGTAGCTGAAATAGTGTCAAAACCTGAGCATACAGTAAGGGGGAGTTTTGAAATATCAGATACAGAATTCAATGATAAGTTTTTTTGTCACTAATGCCAAAGGGGGAGATTGTAGACCTTATGGTAACACATATTGTCAATTAGTGTCAAAACACTTAGTCATCTAGTGTCAACCAAGACAACAAGCATTAGGCAAGTCCCGAGTGATTAGTGTTGCCTGAGTGATCAGCATTGCCCGAGTGACTAGCATTGCTCGAGTGATCAGTCTGACCTGAGTGATTTACAGTATCGCTCGTGTGACAGTTTATCACCTAAGTAGACTTCTAGACCCGAGTGACAGTTTGAAGCTGACTTTGCATATATTATTAAATATCATTTTGTTTATTGCAAGCCAACTTATAGAGTTATTTGTTTGGATAAGATATATATGTAAGATAGTTTGTTTTATCCAAAATGTAAGAAAGCATATATGAATATAATGAAATGTATGTATAAGTAAGACATGCGAATGATAATTTGATTAAAAAAGCAAATTTTTTTAGGACAACAGAGTCTCATCTATCACATTCAGGTGATCAGTTATATTCAGAAGGATCTTATTCAAAAATCATAGTTGCACAAAGAAAATCATCAACTGGTTCATTCTCACAGGTGGATCAGTAAAATACTTTAACAAGGTGGACCTAACAGTCCTTTCTTTAAATCTCTTAACAGAGTTGCATTACTTATAGTATTGTACAAAATACTTTAACAAGGTGGACCTAATAGTCCTTTCTATGCTCCTAATAGGTTAGACCATCAATAGTGGTCATTGTAAGCTCTAACAGGATAAATTTATACTGTAGTACTAAATCTTGTGGGTATTATCCCCACCCCAGTTTTACTTTCTTTTGGAAGGTTTTTGGGTAACCAAATATTGTGTTATGGGTTGTGTATGATTCTTTACTTTCAAGTTCTATGCATGCAAACAAAGAAGTTAATCTAATTGTAGATTAAAGGATTAAGTATTATTGCTTCCTGATTAACCCCCCCACCCCTCTTAGTCATTGGGCACATCATATATTTCCAACAGGTCATGTGCTAATTATGATAAAATATGGATATAAAATGATCCACTTCTTATGGATAACAGTTCTACCCTTGGAAAAAATAGATGCAATGGGGTATGTAAAAGACATTCCATCTCTAAGAAAATGGATGAAGAAAAACATACTTATGATACATGCCTTTGAAAACAACTTAAATTTTCAAATGTTAGAATTAGTTAATTTCTGTCTAAAATATTATCAAGACTAATGAAAACAAGCTCCAAAGATAAGGATGGTGGGATAACAGATGTCTTATAACTATCATAGTAGATGAGATGGATTTCCTCAAATGAATCCTCCAAATAAGCACTATGAGACTCCATAAGCAAGGATAAAAAGTCTAAAAGAGATTAATCCCAAATAGTTGTATTAAGAAGATGATGAATTTCTTGCAGTACTAAATCAATAGGGGCTATGGATAATTTCATCAAGAGCTTGATAGAATATGAAGATGTGATCTTAATAGAAGAATAAGTATGAAGATAATTCACTTCAAACCATTCAAACATGTAATACTTGACATATATTCAAACCCCTCCAAAGTGTCATCATCAAAAGGTAGATTATCTACATTAGCTAGAATGAAGAGATATGAGGTTGTCCAAATATATGATATTTTCACATAAGAGATATGGAGAGATCTCATATTAGACCAGGTGAGTAGTATGATTATATATAATGGAGAGATATTAGGCTTTCCAAAGAACATTTCTAAACAAAACACATTTAAGAGGAACTAAATATAACACACATATTGTCATGATCAGTACTAGAAGAAATCAATCCTACAACATGATCAATATTATTATTCCAGTTGATTTTATCTTAGGTGTGTTTAGTTTAGGTATATTCTATACAAATACGACAATATATTAAGCCCCTAAGGCATATCAAGATGTCATTTTTCTAAGACCCATAATTAAACTTATTCATGATTATCATAGAAAGATGAATAGAAAAACCCATGATACCTCCTTAAATAATAAAATTAGATGCCAACAATTTATCAATACATACAAATTATTTGTTAATGAAACCACCTCATGAAAAAATTACTTTTCTAGGAGCCAAGATGTTCAAGTAATCAAGTAGAATGAAAATATGTAAAAAATGAATAAAATATTGTCAATGTTGAATGTAGAAAATGTGCAAAGATGGCCAAGAATATCTCTTTAATACCTTTCAAACATTGTGAAAATCATGAAAATTCAACAATAGCAAATTTTGAAAAAATACCAATAGAACTAGAAAACACCCAAAGCTACCTTTCTAATGACTATTTTTAAATTTAATTTGATATCATATGCCTAAGTCATATCAAAAAGGAAAAATATCCTTTAGTGAAAGGCTATGTTTCCCTACTAGCATGTGTAGTTCTCCTAACATATTATCATATCCCCACTACCAACAAATGACATGAATAACACCAAATAACATCAAATAATACCTCACCATGATGATATGTTCTTAGTTTTTACTTAGCCAAACATTGCTCACTTACCAACACTTTATGTTCTTTATATAACTAACAAATAATGTACATACTAGGATATTATATTTTTGAACTTTAACTCATCAGCCATTTCACTTGACACTAGATTATCCTTTCTACAACTATTAATGATAATTTTAAAATACTTACCCTCAAACTTACATACTATTTGGGAAAGATACCTTTTGTGCATTAGCTCATATATATCTATACCATAATACCATTAGGGTCGTAGAAAAATCCTTTTACTAATAATGTGTCACCTTTTTCAATTTAATTTATTTGACTTTGTTATTCACTTGATTCTTCATTTGCATGTACAAATATTTGCCTCGTATAGTTAATTAATTAATCTTGGAGACAACTAAATGTCCCATGTTCTTCAAGGTCACACTTAAAATAAATTCCTCTAAATGATTTCAACCTCCCCTACCATATCTTCCATTACCCCATTGATATCTATTAGATCTCTTATTATAACATGAATTGCAAATCATCCGATGAAGTGGGATTAAACAAGTGATCTGCAACTCACGCTCTTTTTTTTTCAAATTTCATGGTCTCCCCCTGGGGAGGATGCGTCCCCCCATGCTGACCCCCTACCTAGATCATCCTCTGGGTTTGAAGGTTCTATCCTTGCCAAAACTATCCCTTCCAATCTGGAATCTTCCTCTAAAGATACTTTGGTTTCTTCTTTAAATTATGGCTGGAAAAAGATTTTGGTGGGGACCCTCAATGTTGAGTTGGATTCCACTCTAGGGGTCTCTACTCAGACCGATGAAGGCACTGATATTTCCCTTCTTAACATAGTTTTTTATCGCATGATGGAGGACCTTCAGTTGGATATGGTGGGAAAATTTTATAACTTTTGTCCCTCCAATGATATAACTAAAAGATGGGTTTCTTCCCAATAGAAAGTCAAAGGGTACATTATGGTGTCTGCTATGCTTGGGGGTCTATTTATCTTCAGATTTAATACTTTGGAAGACCTATACTTCACTCTGTCTGGCTCTTGGTACTATGAAAAGCACTTTCTTACCATGGCTAAATGGAAACCTAGGTTTGACCCTTCTGTCAAACTCAATAGTATGGCCCTTGTTTGGGTGCACCTTCCAGGACTCCCACTAGAGTTCTAGGATGAGAAAATTTTCAAATAGATTGGGAAATCCTTTGGTATTTACATTTTGGCAGACACGGTTACTCTGGCTAAGTCCTTCCTGGTGTTTTCTCAGTTCTATATTAATGTAGTTATCAAAAATATGCTTCCCAACTATGTGACTCTCAAGTAAAAGCTTAGGAAGTGTTGTCAATATTTAGTTTATGAAAATTCCACCATCTTCTATCAGAGATGCAAGTCTAAGGGGCACACATTATCGGATTCCAAAGCTCCCCAAACTTTGGAACTCAAGTTGAAAGATAAGGGCTTTGAACCTTTGATTGGAAAGCCTCTAAAATTTGAAGCCAATGTGTTTGATCCCCCCAAATAGTTGGGGGCCACTTTGGAGGAAGGAGAGATCCCTACGTACCTCCCCTTTCTGGTTTGATTGCCTCCAGTCTACCCTTGGGTGTCATGGGTCCCGTGGCCCTAGAGGATAATGTGCTTCCTATCATCTCGACTGTTCTCCTAGAGACCGCTTGTGTGATAGATGATAATAATGTCCCCACTAAGGATTCTTCTATGAAATATGGTTTTATTAAGGACTTATCCCAGGATAAGCATCTTAACTCTTTAAATGAACCCTTCTCACCCAAGTGTGTTACAATCATTGAACGAATTTCTCCCTTGCAGTCAGAAACCAAAGCTACTACTTCCTCTCCTAGGGATTCTGTCAAAAACCCATTAGATGGATCTAATGATGATTGGTAGACTCAGAAAAAGAAACCCGAAGCTAAGAAACCTGATGTTGGCTCTGAAGCAAAGAAGGGGAGACCCTCAGAGAGATTATGGAGATAGAAAGTTGTTTCTAGGGAAATTATTGCAGGGTAGAAAATTACCCTAGAGATCAACCAAAAAGGTATAAAATTATTTTCCTCTCCTAGAATTTTAGGGGCCTAAATAGCCCTCAAAAGTAGTATGCAATCAGACAATACATTTTTTAATTTTAAGGTTGATATTTTACTTCTGCAAGAGGTCAAAATGTCCTATTCTATTTTTTCTGATTTGGTTGGGAGACTGTGGATGGGGGCTCACTTCTTTTATTCTGAAGCTAGTGGTACCTTTGGTTGTATAGGTATTATGTGGAACCCAACTTTTCTAAAGGGTGTTGCCTTATCTTTTTCCCATAATTATTCGGCAGTTTCTTTTAAAGGTTTGACGGATTGTTGGAACCTAATCAATGTTTATGCTCATAATACCCATGCTGGAAGGAAGTCTCTATGGGGTGACCTTTCTATATGTCTACTGTGAAACCCCTTGGATAATATTTTGGTTGTTGGGGACTTTAATTCCCCCTTTACCCTTTAAAAAAGCTGGGAGGGCTCATGGATTTTAGTGATAGTATGGGTGACTTTTCCGACTTCATAAATAATTTGGTATGTTGGATATAGATTTGACTGGTAACTAGTTCACATGGTCTAATAATAGAAAATGGCCGCACCTTATCTAGGTGAGACTTGATCATTTTTTGATATCCCCTTCTTAGGACTTAGGATTATCCTCTTCTCTCTCAGCTCTTCCTCGTACTTCTTCTGACCACAACCCCCTCCTCCTTAGATGGAAGGTAGTGTCCCACTTATGGTCGACCCCCTTTTGGTATGATATTATGTGGGCCTCCCACACTCAATTCAGAGACAAAGTGCATAACTAGTGGTTAGTACTTATTAAGGGGTCTGTAATGTTCCACATTGCCAAAAAACTAGAACTTATCAAGATGGAGGTCAAGGGCTAGACTAGATCAAACTTTGGAGATATCTTTAAAAACAAAAGAGACCTGAATAGGAAAATTGAGATCCTTCAGCAATAGTTGGATGGAGGTGACAACTCTATGTATCTACATTTGGAGGAAGAGGACTGTAGGAACCATTGGAAATATTTGTTAGCCAATGAGGAAATCTACTGGAAACAACGATCGAGGGTTCAATGGCTTAAGGAGGGGGACCGTGACACTTCTTTTTTCCATAGATTAGATAGAAAACATAAGAAGAGAAACACAATTTTCTCCTTATTGTATGGTGAGGGGAACTCTATAACTGGTCTGATGTAATTAGAAAATTTGGTTGTTGATTACTTCAATCAACTCTTTTTGGATAATTCCTCAAGTGGCCAATCCTATCTCTAGGATTAGCTTATTAACCACATCCCCTTGAGTTTATCTAATCAAGACAATGATCTTCTTCTTGCTAAGGTCACTGATGAGGAAGTTCGGATTGTAGTTTTCTCTATGGGGGCCTGCAAATCTCCCAGGCCTTATGGTTTCCCCTCGGATTTCTTCCAGGAGTTTTGGGATATTGTGGGCTAGGATGTGTGCAAAGCTGCCAGAGATTTTTTTAGGATGGGTAAGTTTCTCAAATAACTTAATGATGCTTTTATTATTCTGGTCCCTAAAAACAATGATCCTAAGTCTATTCTCAATTTTAGACATAGTAGCTTGTGTAAAACCATTTACAAAATTCTATCTAAGATCCTGGTGAATGGAATCAAACCTCTCCTCCTTAAATTGATAAGTTCTAATCAGAAAGGGTCTGTCCTGGGTAGACAAATTTTGGATGCTACTATTTATGTGCATGAAAGTATCCACTCGATGGAAAGAAGCAACAACCTGAGTATGGATTTCAAACTTGATATTTCCAAGACCTATGATAAAGATAATTGGAAATTCCTTTATAAAGTCCTCCTTAAGTTTGGGTTTTATCACAAGTTTGTGGAAATTATAAAAGAATGTGTGGAAACTGTTAGATTTTTCATACTTATGAATCAGAAGCTAGGGGATAATTTTTTTCCTGGTAAAGGTTTGAGACATGGAGACCCGCTCTCTCCTTACCTCTTTATCCTGGTGGATGAAGTTCTTAGTAGGAATATGACTCACTTGGTGGATAAGGGAATTATTAAAGGCATCAAACCTGCCTCTACTCTTCCTCCCTTAGTGTTACAATAATTTTTTGATGATAATCTATTCTTTGGGGAATCTTTGATTAAGGAAGCTAGAGCTTGGAAATCCCTTTTGGATGATTACGCAGTGGCTTCAGGATAGTGTATAAACTATCAAAAAATTTGCTTCTTCTTCTTTAATACTAATAAGGACTTACAACACATTATTCTAAATATTTTGGACTACCAGTCTACTAACCTCCCCGCCACTTACCTTGGGCTCTCGTTCACAGTCAAGGATGTTAAGAATGAATTTTGGAAATCTATTCTTGAGAGATCCCAAAAAAATCTTGTTGGTTGGAAAGGAAAAATCCTTAGTAGTGCAGGAAAACTTCAGTTGCTTGCTGCTTCTCTCCAAGGTATTCTTCTTTACTTCCTATCCTTGTTCATAATCTCTAGGACTATAGCCGACAAATTGGAGAAAATACAGCGAACCTTTTTATGGTTAGGAATAGAAGAAAAGAAGCAGTTGTCTTTTTTGGGACAGGATAAGGTTTGCATGCCCAAATCCTTGGGAGGGCTGTGTATTAGAAAAGTCACTAATCTGAATAAAACCCTTGTGACTAAAATCATTTGGAAACTTATTAAAGGGAAGGTGGACTGGTGCAGGATGATGGAGGATACTTGAGTAGGGTTAGCTTCTGCATGCTCTTCACTAATAGGGATCTTCCCCATGGATCTAAAATTTAGAACTGTGTCTTGAAGAGTAGATGCCTTCTTGAATTTGGTGCTAAATGGCTATTGGGAAATGGGAGGGATATTAGATTATGGGAGGAATACTGGCTTGGGAATCCCAATCTACTGACTAGCCACTTCAACTCCTTTAAATTATTAATCAAGCCCTAGCTGGGAGATTTTACTGCTAACTACTTTGAGAGGGGAAGGTAGAAAGATTTAAGGACTATGGTTGTTGATAGACCTGATCTTGTTATCCATGGTTAGGAGTTGATGGATGTTTTACAGAAGACCAGAATTCCCATTTTTAATGATGTAGATAGTGTTATTTGGTCCGCTTCTCAATCTGGTCAGTTTACTATCAAGTCAACCTACTTGCTGCTTCTTCAAGAGGGTTGTGACCCCTTAGGTTGGAAACATATCTAAAACTCTCATCTTATCCCTAAAGTTAACCTTTTTTGGTGGATCTGTATGCATGGAAAGATCCCAACTCTGGACAACCTAACCAGAAGGGGCTTCAGTATGGCTAATCATTGTATCCTTTGTGAGAAGGAGTAAAATATTAACCACCTTTTTCTCCATTGTGATTATGCTTCTCATATTTGGCAAGAGGTCTGTGAAAAACTAAATTATTCTTGGGTTTCTTATCATGATATTCACTAGTTAGTTTTGGATTAGAAATCCCCATACAAACACCCCCTTCTTCAGCTCCTCTTGTATCAAATTCCCCATCATGTTTTTTGGAGTATTTGGAAGGAAAGGAATAACATAATTTTTAGGGAGGTTGGAGTTATCCACAAGACTAATCTCCATTGTGGTCTTAAGCTTCTTCAGGAGAATCTTTTGATAACTAGATGGAAGAGTCCTACCTCTCCCCCTCTCCCCATAGAAAGCTTGATTTCTAGGAACTATGATCTCTCAGTGGGGTTCAACCTCTTTGAAAAATCTAATATTATGGCCACACATACTACTAAATGGATCCCTCTTAAGCCAAATTGGGGTAAACTAAATTTTGATGGTGCTACTAATTGTCTGGCTAAGGCGGCTTGGGGTATCATCAAAAACCATTTGGTTCAGCTTCATTTTTCTTTTTTTGGTCCTCTCTCTAGCCACACTATCAACCAAGCTGAGGGGATGGGCCTCTTTTGAGGTCTTAAATATGCTATCTCTATTGGTTCTAGATGTCTTGAGATATAAGTGTATTTGAAAGTCATCAATGATGTCATCAATTGTCAAACCTTCATTGGTTGGAGAGTTGAAGGGATTATTAAGGATATAAGAGGCCTTCTGGCTAACCTTGAGGATTTGAGAATCTAGCATACCTTCATGGAAGGTAATGTTGTTGTTGATTCTATGGTTGTTTCTGGTATGCTGGATGACAACTTAAGGTGTTGGCGTGTTGTTAATGTTCTTTTGGAGTCTACCCAATGCTTTATTCGGCAGGAGGAGCTAATTACCATAAATACTATTAATGATTATTAGTATTTTCTTATTTATGGTTCTTTATGGGTATTTTGTTCTCATCAAGTACATAACCACTATGAAGAAGATTTCAAATCTCAGCATTGAGTTTTGAGTTAGCCAACTAGACATCAACTTTGCTTTCGAGTACAATTTTGCTTAGTGGATGAAGGGTGAAACTGTTAGAGTAATGAGATATTTCACTTATTAGTTAAATCATTTTTATTTAATTATTAAGTCACTTATTATCTCTAGTTTACTTAATCTAAACTTTAGGCATTTAATAATTAATTATTATCATGCAACCTAGGTTTATCCCTTTTAGGGTTTTGATCACCTTTATAAGGTTTTGATCTCATTATATTTTATTATTCCCTCTCTGAATGAATATTTCATCTTTCAGATCATTCTTTGCTGTCTCCATTCTTTGATTTTGTGACAGGTTTTTTCTATAGTGGATCTTGGTGATAGAATTCTATGAATTCTAATATGGTATCAGAGGCTTGTTGTTGCAGCCCGTTCTTAAGTTCTTGAAGAATATTTGGAGCTCTGAGGGTTTCAAGTTTACAAAGGTTTTCTATGTCCAGAAGGCCAAAAAACCCCTATTTTCATATAACGCACGTCCAATTTGGACACATTTGCATTCTGATGCAAATTGTGACCTATTTTTGGCATGCATACTGAGGTGGATAAAACAATATATAAATAAATTTAAATATAAATTAAAAAAAATCAATTTTTTTTCTTGGTACCTTTGCCAATTTTGGCCAAAATTTTGGCAGTCCTGCCATATTTAGAGCCATCACCAAATTTAGCGGATCTTCACCATATTTAGCTCAGATCACTTGAAGTTCTTGTTTTGGAGCCCTCTTTGGTTGTTTTACCATAAATGGAGCAAACAAAGGACTTTTTTGGACTTCCATATATCGACGAAAAGCTCTTTCTGAGCTCTATCCTAATATGGAGGTTTCTATTGGAAATGAGATAAGTAACTGAGAGGGGAAGGGTGAATCAGTTACTCAAAAAACAAATCCTTTGTCCCTTAGATGTCTTGAATACTTAATACTGTTACTCGGGTTAGTTAAGATATTCTTTTGTAGCTCGGGTGTTCCTTCTGTAACTCGGGTGTCAAAGTATTCTTTAATGAAATTATACTTTAGAGATTAAGTGCAGAAACATAAAACATAAAAAAAGTAACAAGTACACATATGACACCAAGATTTAACATGGAAACCCAATATGAGAAACACCACCAATGTAACTAGTTACTGTTTTTCACTCTTTTGAAGTGAGCCCTGTTAGGAGCCAACCCTGTTAAAGGTTACAATAACACACTGTTAGGTGTGACCTATTTAAAGGATTTAATCACCCTATGAGGAGTGGCCTTGTTAGAGGTCTTCAACACTTCAATCTGGAAATGCTACCTTGTGAGAGGATTTACAAAAGACTGTTAAGTCTACTCTGTTAAGAGATTTTGATCACTGCTACAATTTTTAGAAAGTAACAATGGATTGACATGTATGTGTAAGAAACTGTCTTTGCTGATTCAGATCTCTGATTGATTGTAACTGGGTCCTTGCTAATTAGATATTATATTTCAGCTCTGAGTTTTCTATACTCAATCATAATCCCATCTGATTATGCCTTCACTCTTCATCTCACAGAATTCCACACTTCTGCCTTTTCGCTTCCACACTTTTAGACAATAACTCAACACATTCAATCCAAAATTGACCTTTCATAAATACATGGTAAGCCCTATCAAGTCATCTTGAATAAGCTCTAAATGATAAATCATAATACATTCAACCTCATATAACCATTTAATTACATAATATAAATCATTGTTAGTCAACTGCAACTGAATGCCCGACCAAGACTGAAATGTCCGAGTGAACTCGGTCAACACTAAACTTCTTCAATGCCCAACCTCAACTCATTCTATTTACCAACTGTGCTTATTCTAAGTGTAGACATTAGTGTAAAACCACTACATAAGTGTATATACATGTGTAACCTCAATGACAATACACAATTGAATAATTGTCCTCAACAGTTTCATCAACATTGTTTTCTTTTTGTTATCCCTTTTTTCTAGTCAAAGAGAGAGCTTCATTTTTGCACTCTCATGCCTCCAGAATTTGCATACGGACTATATTTTTTTTCTCATGAATAGGTGTTGGAAAGCTCTTGATGACCCCTCTTTAGATCTGAGGTTTATTTTTTGAGAAACTTGATGAGATATTTTCCCATTCAATCTAAAGCAATTCTTGCAATGTATCATCCTTCTAGCTTTTCAATTTGTACTACGGTTTGGTATTTAGCTTTATGGGGGTCTATTTTTTCTTGTTTTCTGTCATTTATCTTAGAAAAACTAGAACACTCAATAACAAAAAAAAACCCTTCTACATCTTCTATCTAGTTCTGAAAGATAACTAATAATTAAATAGTCAGAGAAGTGCAACATAATTGAGCTTCTCACTCCACATAATTTCCATTTTGGAAATACTGTATGACTTGGATTCATAGGTCATGAGGGTTATGGTCTTGTTTGGACCCATTTAGCCAGTTTTGACTCATCCTTACGAGATCATGTTGCACAAGAAAAATATGGATGAGGCCATGGGTGCAATTTCTCTGCTTGTTTCAAAAAGTTTACTCTTTCATCTTGATAGTTGTGATACTCCTCTTAATATGTGGGAGAAGTTTCAGACTCCCTTTGGGATAGTCAATGAGTTCATGGCACTTTAGATTGAGGCAGAATTGACACCTTTGGGTCCTAAGTTATTTCCTTTTATTTAGGATTTCTTGATGGAATTCAAATCTATTTTGTCTATCTTACAAGGTTGTGGAAAGAATAAGACAGATACAAAGTGCATTTACCTGATTCTCTTTAAGCTTCATGGTCTCTTTTAGATATTTTCTTCTACCTTCCATTCTACCAGGGATGCCTTGGGTCCACAATTTATCATGCCTACATTTGATGTGTTTTGTGGTCGTTTGAATCGTGAGTAGGCAAAGCTATCTCATCTTGATTCTCTCACAGGATCAAAGAACCAAGCATTGGTTGCCCAAACATCTAAGGGAAAGCATGAGTAGAAACAAAAGTTAGAGGCCACAAAGTCTAGGAAGGATTATAGTTCTAAGAAATCCATTGTCCCACCTTCTCCTAAGGGGGAAAAATCAAAGACAAAAATATCTATGTGTACTTTGTAAAAATCCCAATCATGATGAGTCTCATTTCTATGAGAAGAAGATAAATGAATATGCAAAACAAATTTATGATTTGACAACTCTTCTTAGGAAGAGCAACATTGATTATTCTTCTTCTTCATCATCATTCTAGAAAGATGGATAAGACAAAGGAAAGGGTCATGCATTGTGTGCCACTGTTGTTCCATGATCTTCTAGATGGCTACTAGATTCAGGTGCTTCACACCATATGGCATCTTCTCAGGATTTATTCTCTTGTTTTGAGGCTTCTCCTACCCCACAAATTTTGATGGGGAATAACACTATTATGACTATATGTGGAAAGGTTCTATTGACATTGATGATGGTGCATTCAATGATGTACTATGTGTTATATCTTTATCCTCTAACCTTCTCTCTATCTATCAAATTACTCATGGTGGGACAGGAAGACACTTGAGTTCACAAGAGATTCAATGCACATTAGGGACAGTGAGACATGCAATATTGTTATGATAGAGACATTTGATCATTCTTCCTTCTTGTATTGTTTCTCTCATTTTGGTCCACCATCTCCATTGCAAGACTCTAGCTCTCTTTTTTCACGAGAGCCTATTGCGGTGAAGTTTGGTCACTTGAACTTATGTGTTGTTCCTGGGACTAGTGTTGTGACTTCTACACCTCCACCTCCTATTGAGTTTACATCTGTTCAATAAGATTCCTCTTCAAAATTGCCTGAGATTATCCCTACATGCATCAAGCCACCTACTGTAGTTATTGAGTACATTTTAGAGGATATTCATCTCCTCTCAGATGATAGATTCAATACATCTGTTATCCCACCTTCATTGGAGATTGCATTACAGGATTCTCATGCTTTCTCTTTTGAGCATCAGCTAGGCCTTCCTATTTCATCCCACATTCAATAGTTTCCTTTTCTTTTTCCATTGCCTTTGTTTCTTCTGCATTGGAGCCACATTGGTATGATCATCGACACAGGTGTTCTATCATTCTGGGGGGATTTGGAGTCTCGATCCTCTTTCATGGAGGGGGGGGCAGTTGGTTGTACCTATATTTTCTAGAGAGTCTCTTGAGACATTGCATTTTTGCATGATGTTTCCATCTCTTTTTGGAGTAGAGTTTTTCCCATGTGGTTTTCTCTATTTCTCCTCTTTACAAAGATATTTCCTGCTTTCATTAGTTGTTTCTAGGTTTTAGCTACTCCCTAAGTCTATCTTAAGTGGGGGTGCTAGAGTAATAAGATATTTCACTTATTAATTAAATCATTTTGATTTAATTATTAAGTCACTTATTATCTCTAGTTTACTTAAGCTAAACTTTAGGCATTTAATAATTAATTATTTTATTAATTATTATCATGCAACCTAGGTTTCTCCCTTTTAGGGTTTTGATCACCTTTATAAGGTTTTGATCTCATTGTATTTTATTATTCCCTCTCTGAATGAATATTTCCTCTTTTAGACCATTCTTTGTTGTCTCCATTATTTTCTTTTGTGATAGGTTTTTTCTACAGTGGATCTTGATGATAGAATTCTATGAATTCTAATAGAAACATGCAATCTGTGGATGTTGCCAAATCATCATTTATGGAGGTTTTATGGTGAAAAGTGTGATTTTAGAAACTTTCTTGTTTTGATTGATTTCCTTAGAGTTTTTGATATTGAGGGTTGTGACTACTTGTGTGTGTGTCTAAATGTACTCATTATGAGGAATGGCGCTCATGCATTAATGGTGGTTTTAAAGGTTACATTTTTGTTCCTTCGACTTTTTTTTCTATCACGACAATTTTCTTATGTTTGACTCTTGGGTTATGTTGTGTTCGCTTTGCAGTTTCTCTGGTTTGAAGGATAGGGTTTCTAAGATGGGGGGTAATAGACTGAGAATTGAGCCTAACAAAATTGATGAGGAGGTAAAGAAAAAACCTTTTGTGATGTTTGTATGTAAAGAGGTTGGGGTCCTTTCTTTTATGGAGGCCATGATGGGCTAGGATGAGCTAATTTCTTGCCAGTTTGTCAATTCCTAGAATGAATGCAGAGTGATGGTTAATGGCATTTCTTTCAAAATCAATGAAGAAGTTATAGGGAAGGTTACTGGGCCATCTATTGACAGTCGTAAATGGAAAATGATGATTTTCACGTCAAAAAAAGTTGGCCTAGACCATTTCTTCAAGGTTTCTCTTGAAGAACCGGTCAAGAAGTCAGGTGGGTTTAGTCATCAAGATTTACCGGATATCTGGCCTCAGGAGTGTTACATTGTGTTGAATCATTTTACCCTTGAAGGAAAATAGACTGTGTTTTAATTTTATCTCTTGTCTTTCATTAACCATTTGTGCCATAAATATTTCATCTCCATCCCCTTTTACTTGCTCCATTCTACAGAGAGTAATGTCACGACCATTAAGGAAGCTATAAGCCTAGGGAATAATTATACTATCCTTCACCAGGGTTTAATGTTCTTCCTGTACAAGTTTCATATGGCTTTGTGCCCTCCTCTCAACATTTTTGTCCAAATTGTTCAATAGCCTTCACCTTCCCATTCAGATTCTACCCATGAGAGGAGTTTCTTTTGCCTGGTCCTAGCCCCAAGCGATGTGTGAAAAACCTGCTCAAAAGAGATGAATCCCCCATTTTGGATACCCCTAGAACTAGAAAAAAGAAGAAAGTCAAGAACCCCCCTGTTGAGGCCCATACCATGAAAAATATTAAGAAATCAATCTATAGTGTCTAATCAGATGTCAAAATTAATGAACCCCCCTACTAGTATAATAGGCTGGCCAAGGAGAAAAGCAAAAGAACCATAAGAAACATGGTGGATTTTGAGGATACTAAAAGAAATAATGATGAAGACTCGAGGAAGGTCTTGCCTCTTCATCCTTCTGAAAGTCTTAAGGATGGTGATTTCCCTATGGCCAATCCTCCCTCTACGCCCCTTCTCCCAAACCGTCTCTTGATAAGGTGATTATTGAAGAAGTGCACACTAATGAGGCCACGAATACTGGTATTGGTCCTAGAGGAGTGGTGGGTAAATTCAAGCATCAAATTGATGAACTGGAAATTATGGTCAAACACTTGAAAGAGGATGTGGTGGGCATGTGTCGTAGACTGGACACTATCAGTAAGTTTTCTATCAAAGTTATGCATGCCTCTTTTGTTACCCTTTATCTTTGGAGGAAAAAATATCTAGGAGGAAGCTAATGGAGGCTGAAGACAAGATGTATATTTTCCAATTCCTTCATGACGAATGGGCCAACATCCTCATGTCTAAGAGACTAGGGGGGCATTAGTGGTTATGGGGGGTATTTTTTGGGTTTTTCCTCTGGTTTGATACCTTGGGGCTTTTATACTTTTAAATTTTTTAATATGTATCATTGTTTAAAGTTTAGCATTGTGTGACATGTGTTGTTGAACATTACCATTATTTTCTATAGTTACATGGACTGGTTTAATTCTACTAGATGGTGGTTAAGCTCCTTTTTTATTTTTATTTTTGATAGAGGTGGCATGGATACTATTTAATTATCTACTCTCTAGTTGTTGTTAATGTGCTATTAATGTGCTTCTAGAGCCTGTTACCTCAGGTTCAACACCCGTATTTTCTGCTACTTATTTCAAAAACACAAATTGCCACTTCCTTTTTCTTTAACATCTTCATTATAATTCCTTTGCAACTACCTCAATTCTTTCCTCTCTAGAATCTACTAACTCTTCCTCTTTTCTTATTTTGTTTGATTCAAATTATTTTAGTTCAAATAAAACCTCATCATGATATGTTCTTAGTTTTTACTTAGCCCAATATTTCTCACTTACCAACACTTATGTTCTTTCAATAACCAAAAAATAATGTACATACTAGGATACTATGTTTTTGAACTTTAACTCATCAACCATTTCACATGATAGTAGATAATCCTTTCTACAACTATCAATGATAATTTTAAAACACTTACCCTCAAACTTACATACTATTTGGGAAAGATACCTTATGTGCACTACAACAAAATAGACAATTAGCTCCCTTTTTTGCTTCCATCCATTGTTTCAATGTATTTTTTTCCAATTTTGTGAAAAGTCGGTGCTATTTTTCAGGATGGTGCTATTTTTGGCATTGTTTACGTTAGATAAAATAAGTAGATGCTAGATTAGGTGCTATTTAGCATCTAATTTAATGCCTAGATTAGCACCTAATTTAGTGCCTAAATCAGCTCCTAAATTAGCACTTAAATTAGTAATGCCTACTTTAGCACCTAAATTAGTAGTGCATAATTTAGCGCATATATTAGCACCTAAATTAGCACCTAAATTAGTAGTGTCTAATTTAAAACCTAATTTACTACCTAAATTAATGCTCAATTTAGCACCAAAATTAGTGCCTAAATTAATGCCTATTTTAGTAGCATCTATTTTAGTGCCTAAAGTAGCACCTAGTTTAGCACCTAAATTAGTGCCTAAATTAGTAGCACCTAAGTTATCACCTAAATTAGCATTATGCATTATAAAGGCCCCACAACTATCCTTATGCATGCATGCATCACATGGGATCCAAACCTGACATAAAACTGTTCCAAAATTGTCCATAACTCATGCAAAAAAGACCCCCCCTCACAGACTATCCAAAACTATAGTCTTTGACAATTCTTGCAGCCATTGAAACTTTGTTTCGCGACTATTCCTGTAGCCATTGGAACTCTATTTTGTGACTATTCTTGCTCCTCATAACTTTGTTGTCCTATCAAATTTGACATTAAGATGAATTTATGAACTCTATAAACCTTCATTGAATTGGAAGGGATAATTGAATGTCCCTTTGTTTCAGATATGTCAATTCTTATTTTGCCCTCTAAATAAGATTGTATTGCTCTTGTACTTTCCTTATGACAAAATGCAATGATGAGGGGAAATTTTTTACTATTGTATCCTATGTGTTTGCCCACTTCTTTTCCAAACCATAAAAATTCTAGAGACTTCTAACCTTGATGAGGTTCCATTGACCTTTATTGTTAATGAACAAAACTTGATGTTCCTTCAAATCAAAATTTGATGAGGTCTGGAAGTTGTGCTACTTTGCTTGCAAATTTTAATGCAAACTCTGATGCAACAATAATTTTTAACAATCGACACTATCACATCCCTACTTGGTCTGTTAGTATTATCCCTAACTACATGAACTAAAGTGAAAGTTCTACCTCAAAACTCTATCCAAGAATCACTACAATAAAACTGGCAATTAGTGCCTAAAATAGTGTAGAATTTTAGATATTTTACGCCTAAAATAGTGTCTTTGTGTTGGAGAAAAAGTCAACGCAAAAGTGCCTCCAGCCTTTGGCATCGTATTTTGCACTCAAGACCCTCCAAAACAATTCCAAAATTGAAAAAACCCCCTTTGTGGAACTCACAACTCCTCAAAAAACAAAAACTCCTCCCTTATTAAGCACATCTAGAAAATAAACTCCTTCCATTTCTGCATTTAAAAGTTAATATTTATAGTGGTTTATAAAACACAAGTTAAAAATATTAATTACATCCTTTACAATGCAAGAAAATTAATTTGTATTTATATTTTATTAAAATAAAATTTATTAGGTAACCAAAACATTTATTAAAATAATATTTATAATAAGGATATTTCTATATTAGTATAAAATGAAAATTGTAAATTCATATAATTATAAAGAAAATTGTTTCTATATAATGAAAAGCCTCCAAAATTGCATGTAAATACCAAGGGATGGATGTAGAAAAAAATCCCACCAAAATAGGGATGGAACTACAAGATAGTCATAGTTCACTGCCTCAAAAGCTCTCACAACTGATGTACAACTAAAACATAACTTAGAATGACCCCAACAGTTTCAAAACAACTCCAAATCCATCCCTTAATCATGTCAGAAAATAAAAACCCCTCCCCTACCATAAATGAAACTTCCAGTCTAAAAAAACCCCCTTGCTCTGAATGGAGCACATGTAAAAAAAATGAACCCCTATCCACTTTACTTATGAGCTCTCTTTTCCTATTTTTGCATTTAAAATATAATATTAATTAAATGGTTTATATCCACGCAATTCAATTAATATTATTTTCAGTTATTAATAATGTAATAAAAAGAATTAAGATATATATATATATATATATATATATATAAAATCGTAAAGTTATTACATATTGAATCATTTATTTTTTGAAAAAATCTTTAGACATAAGACAATAAAATGCCTTAGTCACTCAATGGCTTTAGGGTACATGAAAAACCCCAAAACAAACAAATCACTTTCCTTTTTATTTTTCAATTTTGTTTAGCTTTATGTCTGTCATACCGCCAAAGTGGGAAATGAGGGTTTTTGGAAGGATTTGGAATTGGGGTTTCGAGCTCAACTATGAAAATTGTAGATCCTTTAAAATGCGTTGACATTTATGCAAGTTTTTCATCAACATGTATCCCTTTGTTTCATCCTTTATCATAATCTGGAGGTTTCTTCATGGCTTTAAAAAATGACATTCTATAGGTATGTCAACTTCATCTCTCTGGTTGCAGTTCATATTTGGACTCTCAATACTCATCATCTTTGTCTTATAACGTTGTTGGGATTTCGAGCTCTTATGTCCTCTATGATGAGCATCTTTTATTCACTGCTAGAATGATTTGCAATGTTCCATTTTTTGTAAATTTTTGCATACCCAACTTGTGAATCCATAACTCTGGGTTCGAACAAGGGTTTTCATGTTTTTTAGTCAGGTACAAACCGCAACCTTTGATATAGAGATTTGGGCATCTATGTTTTATTCTCATCTGGGTTTTCGGCTTCCTGTAGCTTGATATTTTCTTCATGCTCAAGGGTTTGGATGGACATTATCTGATCTTCACACTAAAACTTGGATTTTGAACATTCTATCCCTCGTTAATACAAAAAGAAAACCCTTCTTTTCCTATCTGAAACTAGCTTTTCTTATGTTGGCTCTTCTATAAATACTTTCTTAGACCGCCCCTATTTTTGACATTCCATATCTCAAGTCTAGATTAAACTTCAAAGAAATATCTATATATTAAATCTCAGAAACCCTTATGTATCTTTATATAATGGAATTTCAAGCCCTAAGGTTCAATCCATACTGTAGTTGTCTCCATGTAATCTTACTGTTATTTCTATTACTCTTGCGGCACT
This sequence comes from Thuja plicata, assembly GCA_018584345.1. Lineage (NCBI taxonomy): Eukaryota > Viridiplantae > Streptophyta > Pinopsida > Cupressales > Cupressaceae > Thuja > Thuja plicata. The sequence continues at coordinate 406,935 of MU228150.1, read as the reverse complement.
ACATTTGGCTTACTGATGAATGTTTCTCCTTGATTTAGAACTCTTGTAAGGCTCTTTTGAACTTGTTTTGTCCCTTCTATATGGATTCATATTCATTTTGTATCTCCTTTCAATTGTATTAATATGCTTCAGCTATCCCTCTTTGCATTGAAAACTCTATCATTTATGGAATCAAATTCTCTTGTTGTCTAAGATGATAAATTGTTGTTCTAACATAGTGATGTTAAACCTTATCTCATGACTTGGGATGTCGATGCTTAAATTTGTTTACTTGAAGATAATTATTCATGATGATCTTTGTACCTTTGTCCCTTTAGCTTGTAGCATTCATTTATGTATCTTGATGCTCTTGAATATATCTGTGTCTTTAAGAAACTGATTTTTTTTTTCATTATTGTTCTGGAGCCTTCACTCATACATGTCATTGCTGGCATTTGTATGTTTCTTTATCTATTTATATATGAGCTACTATTGTAGAATCTCGGAAAACTACCGATTCAAACAAAATGAATCTTTTGTAAATTTGATTTGTGTTGTAATGTTAGTAACCTCATGCTTTCGAAACTGATAACAACACCATAGTTATACCTTGATCTTAGTATATGTGTTGTTGTTTATCAATATATATCTCATGGTATTACTTTTTTTTTATGATTACCATTTCCATCTTGAATCTTCATGTGCTCTTTGTTCTGAACATTTCATATCTCCTCTTCTATTTAAATTATACTTTCATGAAGTTTGATGACTTAACCCTTCTAATGCAGTTCTTTATTAGATTTATTTCAATGTCTAAAATCATTTCTTCTATTTGAAATATGCTTTCATGAAGTTTGTAGCATCGTTCTGGGGCTTTCTTCTCCAATCTGTGGTTGCACACTAATGAGGAGTGATAAGTAACTCAACTGAGCTGGCTGGTAATACTAATACATATACTTGAGAAGACCTATAAAATGGTATATCATTCTCTTCTCTTTCCTCCACCTTCTTACCTATATCCTTTATCTAGCTTTTAAGGTAAATTTTTTCTACAATAAATAAAATTTTAACATCTAAATGATTAGTGAATGATCAAGTTTTACAACAAAAAATTATATATTCCTATTATTTTATTTTATTTATATTTTGATAGATTGATAAATCATACAATTTTATGTGAAATTGAACTTTATTCCCTGAAATTCACCTATCCATATATATATATATATATATTACTATATGCATAAACCGTTAACTTGAAACATTATTCAATTTTCACAATTGTGTTCATCTCTTTGAAGAATTAACTGTATCTTTCTAAAATTTGAAATCTAAAGTTCTCATAAATTTCAAAAGTTTGGGATTTTCTTAATGCGGCATATGTGCAAGTGGTGTATGCCAGACTGAACAACTGTAAAGCCTTGTTTCTATAGGCAGGTGATGCTTAAGTAATGGATTAAAAGAATACTCTATGAAGGATATTATTGGAGGGTAGTATTAATGGATTAGCTGAAAGAGAAAAGTGGAAAATACACTTATTTCCTTATAATATATTCCTTAAAACATCTTTTACAAGGCTTTTGTACACTCTAAACTGTCATACTTCCGCCGATATTTATTAGCAAACCAAAAGAGTTGCAAGATTGTCACAAACAATATGAAACATTAGATTCATAGATAAGCATCATGGAATAGATTAATAGAATTAATGTTCTTAAATTTTCACTATCTGTGCTACTATTAGTCAGTTGTTTCTGAATTTGATTAAATAATTTTATGTATATTGTTGTTATTGGTTGTGATTTATATATAATCTAGCCCTTACAAAAAATCATTTGAAAAGAATTATAGCCATATAGATCGATATTCAAGAGAAGAGATTATGTAAGGTGTCTTGAGTCATTATTAAGTTTATAGGTGGTGGTTTGGCAAATTTTGTAAATTCTTGCAAAATTTGTCATATTGTCATAGTGTAAGAATAAAAGTTGAAGAGTCAAGGGGTATTAGGAGTTGGTTTTTGTTTTTTAACTGACCAAAAAATATGTGAAAGGTTTAAAAAACTTTGTATGGTTGACCACAAGGTTGGTGGTCGTTTGGATGCAAATTGGAATAAAAATTAAACTCATTGTTTTCTTGCAAAATATGATTGTAATTTGTGTTGAACGACATATACAGAATGGTACGGACATGCAAATCACATGGTTGGAAAAATAATTTAATTTCAGTCATTTTTTTCTGCTTCTAGTCCAAAAGATAAGTTCATTTGATTTGTCTAACAAGGTAATCTTCCTATTAGCCCTGTTCAGGAATGAGGGTTCCCAGTTTTAGGAAAAATGCAATAACTTCATTTTTAATCGTTGGTATTTTTCAATGAGGGTTCCAAAAACACCCTATCCACACCCTTGATATATTAAATAAGAGCAAAAAGGGTATCCAATAAGGTGATTACATTTTGGTTTTTTGAGTTTTCTATAAGAAGTTATGCCCAAAACACTAAGTTTGTTTCTCTAAAAAGTTTATTGGCTGAAGCATAATAGTCCATTTTTGGATAAAGTGCATCAAAATAAATAACCTTTAATTTTTGGTATGTTTTGTATCATCCAAAAGGGTATTTTTAAATGTAAATTATTTTAGGAGTTGAGTAGTTCATGAAGAGTTAAGACTTGATTTGTTGTTGGTAAGGGCTAATAACCTTTTAGGCATGATTTTGTATAAGATATGATGGTTGATAGATACTTGATTCCTTGAAGGTTATCAAGGGTGAAATGATGTTCTATTAAGTTTCTAAAGGGAGTATTTGAAGTTATACGAGTCTTGAGAAAAATAGAAGTACCTATTTGATATTTGGAAGCTATGAAACAAAGGGTTCTTATGAAGAGGAGTTGTAGGGTGTGTTGGTAATTAAGTGTTGTGAGACTAAACTGAATTCTAATTTCATTCCAAGTAATGAATTTTCAAGGGAATAACCATGAAAGGATAGTGTCCCTCAAGATCTCTAGTTGAGTTGGGGAAGGACATTGAGTCCATTATTATGAAATATGCCTAATTAGCATTGATATGTTTTCAAGTTGTTGAGTGATGAACCCGAGCCTCTGCATCACTTATGAATGGACCTAAAAGGTGTTGCATGAAATGATGCTTTTAAGTTGTTGGATCTATTGTTAATTTCCTCTATGATGAATGTATTTGTTTCTCTGAATACTACTGTACCCTGGCATTGGTTTATGATATATTATGACTGCTACCAAGTGTATTCAGTGCCTTGATGCTATCATCATGTGCCATGATGACCATTTTTATTGTTGCCAATTGAATAACCATGTTAATGAATGTTCATTGTTTATTCCAAGTTACCTATTTATCTTTGTAAAAGTTTTGATCATACTTATTTCTTGATGTTTATCTCTTAAATGCATTGATGACTCCCTTTTTAATAGGTTGTTTTGAAGCATGAGTCTATACATGGTGTTGCCTCTGTTACTCTATCTATTTTACGAGCACTTGTGAATGCATTTTTCTTCAAAAACATGCTGAGATCAACCCTTGTGGGAGACCATTTCACCCCACATCCTAAAATGTGATAAATGTACCTACAACACATGAAACAACCTATTAGGTAAAAGCATGAAGTTCAATACCTCTTTGATATTGCATTTTTAGATTTTTTGTTTGCACATGCCTGATTTTTTGGCATTAATCCAATGTAGTGCATGGATTATATTATGTTTTTGTTGATATGCATTTGATTAGACTTATATCCAGAGCTCTAATAATTTTTTTCCAAAAATATACAAGTTCGTTCTAGAAACCAGGAGTAAAGAGGAGCAAGCTACCATGAAGGTCCACCCGAAGACCTTCCAAGCAATGATGGCTATGACTCTTTTCACTTTATTTTTTCTTTTCTTTTAGCTTCAATGGAATATCATTTCTAATTTAGTTTTCAAACTCGTACAATTCAGTGTATTGTAAAACATTGTAAAGTGTATTGTACTATGTATAAACAATCTTTCCTTTTCTCTTGTGTATCTCTTTTGTATTTTATTATTTCCTGTAGCATCTATTTCATCTTTAGAGAGTATTTTTCCAATATTTCTTGTTGTCTTATAGTTGTTTCTTTTTATCTTGTAGCTATGGTCTTTTTCTTGTGTATTTCATAGATATGTGTTACTATTCCTACAACCATTCAAAATATGTTTTGTGATTGTTCCTGCATCCATTCAAACTTTTTTATGTGATTGTTCCTACAACCATTCAAACTTTGTCTGTGATTGTTCCTACATCCAAGGAAAAACAAAGTAACTTGAAACTTCTTAGTTTCAATTTTAGCAGTTGTTTGTTCCTGCAGCTATTAGAACTTTGTTATAGTTGTTGTTGTTGCCACTTTTGTATTTCTTTTCTATCTTGAATATGTTTATATGTCATGTACAAATGGGTTTTAACTACATACAATGACCATATTATTTGTTTTGCATATGACTTCAAATAGAATTGATTTCTTTTTTTTTTGTATCAGCATTGATTTCTAATGTCTAATCGTTCATAATTTTGTAATCTACAAGATCAATACAAGTAGCTAGAAGATAATGTCACTAAAATACGAACAAATATTTTGAAGGAGAAACTTTCTGCCTTTAGGACACATCTTGAACCTTTTTCTCGTAAATACAAGGTATGCATACTATTATCATTGTCTATTCTTTATTTTTTATCCCAAACTTAGAGTTTCGCTATGGATGGAAATCATTTACTTTGCAAATTTTTTTGTTTGTTCAATCTTAATGTTTGAAGTTGAAAAACAAATTTCTTTTTTCCCTCAAATAAAATGACATCTTCAGTTCCTTAAGTTCTCAACATTTTCAATCTACACATGAAGCTAATTTTGTGAATTTGAACTGTTGGAATAGTGATACATTTGGCATCAGTGAATGCACTTAGTGAAAACACTTATTCGGTTTTGAAGTGCTTACCGAGCTCATCACTCAGTCTACAGCAGTTACCGAGCATTCAGTAAAGATCACAGATCAAACAGTTCAAACCGAGCAGTAAGGCAGTTACCGAGCACATGAGAAGAACAACAGTTATCGAGCAGACGGTAGTCACCGAGTCATCAGACTGAAGATAACCGAGAAGTCAGTTTCTACCGAGTCACCAGTGTTTACCGAGTGACAATATGTTTACCGAGTAACAATATATTTACCGAGT
>MU228150.1:368803-394700 GCA_018584345.1 Thuja plicata | reverse complement strand
GTTTGCAGTAGATTAGATGAATGAATGGTTAAGTAGATACAAGTGCAGAAATATAATAAAAGTTTTAAGAGTTACTGATTCACCCCTCCCCTCTCAGTAACTCTGTTAGTCCTGAATATTTCCAACATGAACTGGTTAGAAATATAATCTAGTTTTCCTTGCTCAACTTTTTGCCCTCTTGATGATAATTGTCCTTTCAGTATTCTTTTTTATAGTTCTCTTCACATTTAGTACATATCCTACAGATTGAAGAGCTTGTGATTCTCAAATTTAAAGTAAAAATGTTGCATTTGTGTTTTTATTTAAATGTTTTAGTGCTCACATGCCAATGATACATGCTGCTTGAATTACATTTGATCAAATCTCTACGATAATGTGTTGATTCTAAAAATTAGCAATATTGTATTGAAACAATTTATAATATAAATTTGAATATTCATGATGATATTGATATAATGATGTAAATGTGTTGGTGGTGGCTACTTAGTTCTAAATAATATATTCTTATGTTTTAAAGTGATTCTCTGATTTGACCAAGCTCAATGTTTCTTTTTAACATGAGAAATAGACTTTTTCTATTGTAGACATGTAATAAAAAAATGTGTACATCATATCTTATTGTGAAGCATATTGTTCTTGCTTCATCAATATTATCTTTGCTCATTGTTCCACCTTTGTTAGAGTGCACTAATTTTAATAAGTTTTATTTTTTCAAAGTACAAGAAATAAGAACTCTGTCAAAAGTCATCAAATACTTGACAATTGCATTTAACTGGAATTTGTTTGAGCATATATGTAGATATTAATGCTACAAACTAATATTTTCATCTCTAATGTTTGTTGCATGTTGAAGTTTATATTTTTCATTTATTGTTCTAGCTACTATTTTTTTACAGTAGGCAGGGACTCCAACTACACACAACTCTTATTCTTTAAAGGGTACTAGCTCAATGGAAGAGAACTTGTTTTACAAGCAGGAGGATGGTGGTTCGATTCTATCGTGCCCTAATATCACTAAATATATGGATAAATTAATTGAAATAAAATATATTAAATTAATAAATGGAAGCAAAATAAGAAGTATTTTTAGAAGAAAAATGGAAGCAACAATAGAAACCAAACTAGAAGTAAATCAAAAGAAAGCTTCAAAGAAAAACTTGACATTATCTATGAAGCAAAACCATAAGCAAAATCAAAAGCAAAATTGGAAGCAAAACCAAAAGAAAAATTGGAATTAAAAATGGAAGCAAAATCAGAAGCAAACCTGGAAGCAAAATCGAAAATAAACCTGGAAGCAACATAAGAAGTAAAATTGGAAGCCAAACTGGAGGAAAAAAAGGATGTCATAATGGAAGCAAAACTTGATGTCAATTTGGAAGGAAAAAAAGAAGGTATTTTGGACGTCATACCAGAAGAAAAATATGAAGCATACTTTTTTGATGCAACATCCAACACAAAATAGGGTACAAAATATGGTGCAAAACTCGGTGCCAACGGCTCGAGGTAGTTGGGCGTCGACTTTTGCTCCAACCCAAAGGCTCATTTCAAGAAAAAAAATACATTAAAAGTTGGCGATATTTTAGGCGCTAATGGCAGGGATTTGTTGTAGTGCTGTATTTTCTCATCTATATCTATACCATTAGGTTTAAAGAAAACTCTTTTCACTAATAGTGTGTCATCTTTTTTTATTTTGTTTATTTGACTTTGTTTGTTATTTACTTGATTCTTCATTTGCCTGTACAAATATTTGTCTCTTATGGTTAATTAATTAAGCTTGGAGACACCTAAATGCCCCATGTTCTTCAAAGCCACACTTAAAATAATTTCCTCAAAATGATTTCAACCTCCCGTACCATATCTTCCATTACCCCATTGATATCTATGAGATCTCTTATTATAACATGAATTTCCACTTCCTTTTTCTTTGACATCTTCATTATAATTCCTCTGCAAATACCTTAATTTTTTCCTCTCTATAGTCTACTACATCTTCCTCTTTGCTTATTTTGTTTGTTTCAAATTATTTAGTTTAATTTATCCTCTATCCTTAGAGGAAATTGGTATGTTTCCTCTATTTTTTTCAATCTTAGAAAGCTTGATCTATTTATATATCTTGACATGTTTTATTGATTAGTTTCCCTATGCCGATATCTAGTTTTCATTATATAACATTATTTAGTATAATATTTACATTCTCTCCTTTTGCCTCAACATTTATAATCTTTTCAACAAATCAAGCTAATTGTCTATGCGTATAAATCAACTTTTTAAATTTGACATAATCTTGTTGATAAGCCTTTTGACATACCAATGTACTTAGGCACTCTGAAGCACATAGGATAGAATGACAAAAGTTTTCTTTCTTGAGAGGTTGCCAACCTCAAGAGTTTTCATGAAATGACTTAAGAGATTTGTGATGGTTTGTTGATTGGAGAATACAAAATTAATGCATGATATACTAACCATTATAACTAAAAGAAATCATTCAAACTTGATATTAAATTAATATTTAGGAATTAAAAATTAAAAAGATGGGAGAAAGGAGAAAGGGAGAAGAAAACAATGAAAAACCAAAATTACATTTGATCTTATTACATTTTATTTCATAAACGAACAAACTTGACATAAATTGAACTCGACTAAATCCTAATACGAGTTGATGCAATCTTGAAAGGTTGGTAACCAAACCAAATAAAATAAAGATAACTTTCATTTCCAATCCCCCAACCAATTTCTCCATATATTTAAAGCACAACACACTGTAATGTGGAGGCAAACAACCCTTCTGCCCAAATTGTCAAAAAATGACAAGAGTGAGGATCACAGTTTATCCTCCAGTATTCCCCACTTTCCCTCCTAACATTTTGGAAAATATATATTTACATATTTTGGCAAACACCAAATACTTTCCCACACTAAATCATATTTCTTTATTTTAAGGCAAACACCAATTTAATGTTGATCCTTTGTGTTAAAAAAAAACTTAGCATTGGAAAATTTGTATATTATGAAGCAAAAGTCATTGGAACAATTTGACTTTGAATCATGGTGATTTTGGGTTAGTTGTTTGTAAGGATTTGTGTGTTGTATTTTCCTTGTTTCTCATGGTTGTCCATATTAGTTATGTAATAAATGTGCATCGCAACTTTGTGCTTCTCAAAATTCTCGTGGATATTTCAAATTACTCTCAATTTTGTACAACAATTTACTTGTATGTCCCCTACTTTCCAAATAATGTTTTTAAGTCCACATGATCAAATATGATGCCACATTAGCATGCTTTTTTGTGAAGGTGTCCAAAGTGATCCAAAAAGTGATAAGACCAATAGACATGGAAATTGTTATGCAACAAAAAATGGTTGGATGTGCACATAGTCATGTTTAATGATGCACTGATGTGACATCTCATGATTGGTTGTTTTTTGAAATTTAGAGGAATTGTTTTGGTAGATAAAAGTTTACATGACATGTTTAGTGAAATACTATAAGGTTTATTTTGTCTACCTATTATAACATGTATTGATACCCAATAAGACCAAGATAAAGTGGGTTGAACACTAGACTGAATTGTAGAGATACACAAATTACCAAAATAAAATTAATACTCTATCACCTATTGATCCCTCCCCTACTTGTTACCAAATCCTTCTTTCTATAAGAAAATCCAACCATTCAAAATCATGCTTTCTATTCGACGCTATTTTAGGCGCTAATGACAGGGATTTGTTGTAGTGGTGCATTATTCATCTATATCTATACCATTAGGTTTGAAGAAAACTCTTTTCACTAATAGTGTGACATCTTTTTATATTTTGTTTATTTGACTTTGTTATTTACTTGATTCTTCATTTACATGTACAAATATTTCTCTCGTATGGTTAATTAATTAAGCTTGGAGACACCTAAATGCCCCATGTTCTTCAAGGCCACACTTAAAATAATTTCCTCTAAATTATTTCAACCTCATATACCATATCTTCCATTACCACATTGATATCTATGAGATCTCTTATTATAACATGAATTGCCACTTCCTTTTTCTTTAACATCTTCATTATAATTCCTTTGCAACTACCTCAATTTTTTCATCTCTAGAGTCTACTACCTCTTCATCTTTGCTTATTTTGTTTGTTTCAAATTATTTAGTTTAATTTATCCTCCATCCTTAGAGCAAATTGGTATGCTTCCTCTATTTATTTTAATTTTAAAAAGCTTAATCTATTTATATATCTTCACATGTTTTATTGATTAGTTTCACTATGCCTATATCTATTTTTCATTATATAACATTATTTAGTATAATATTCATATTCTTCTCCTTTTGCCTCAAAATTTACAATCTTTTCAACAAATCTAGTTAATTGTCTATGTGTATAAATCTACTTTTTAAATTTGGCATAATCTTGTTGATAAGCCATTTGACATACCAATGTACTTAGGCACTCTGAAGCACATAGGATAGAATGACAAAAGTTCTCTTGCTTGAGAGATTGCCAACCTCGAGTTTTCATGAAATGACTTAAGAGGTTTGTGAGGGTCTGTTGATTGGAGAATACAAAATTAATGCATATACTAACCCTTATAACTAAAATCAATCATTCAAACTTGATATTAAATTAATATTTAGGAATTAAAAATTAAAAAAGATAGGAGAAAAAGTGAAAGGGAGAGGAAAAATGAAAATCTAAAAGTACATTTGATCTTATTAAATTTTATTTCATAAATGAACAAACTTGACATAAATTAAACTTGACTAAATCCTAATACGAGTTGATGCAATCTTGAAAGGCTGGTAACTAAACCAAATAAAATAGAAATAACTTTCATTTCCAATCCCCCAACCAATTTCTCCATATCTTTAAAGCACAACACACTGTGTTTGGGAGGCAAATAACCCTTTTGTCCAAATTGTGACAAAATGACAATAGTGAGGATCACATTTTATCCTCCAGTATTCCCCACTTTCCCTCCAAACATTTTGGAAAATATATATTTACATATTTTGGAGAACACCAAATATTTTCCCACACTTTCATATTTCTTTATTTTAATGCAAACACCAAATGTAATGTTGATGCTGCTATGCCCTGCATACCCATCCCTACATTTTGTGTGCAAAATGGTCGGTCCCCACTTTTCGCTTTGGCTCTTGCCTTCTTTTCATTGTTTTCTTTGTTTCCTTCTCCAGGCTTTCCCTCCCATGAGGTTTGTTTTCTTTTTTGTTTTTGTCTTTCGTGCCTCCGGGACCTGGTCCTGGAGTTTGTTCTCTCCAGAGCTAGACAAAGAACCTAAGGATATCCTAGAGAACTCCCCTCCCCATGATGAATTTGATGATTTATTTGGAACTAATGAATTTGGGAACTTGTAGGAGCATATCATAAAGGCAGCGGAAGAAATCACCGCACAGGACAAACTCCCAGAGCTAGAGCCTGCACAAGACTAGGAAGCCCGGCCAGAAGAAGAAAAGGGATAGGAACATGTGGATATCTCCAAGATCCTAGAGAAATAGGTTACAGGGACTGAGGAGGGCAGACAGACATAGGATGAGAAAATGACATCGGTTGGGGAAATTGGACCCACAGGAGCAATCGTGACCCCAACTGTTGTGCTCCAAATGTCACCTCTAAAAGTAACATTTGGGGAGGTAATTATACCAGCCCAAATGATGAATCTTGGCCTGACACCTCCCCCACCTCCAGAGAATACACCAGTTGAAGAGAGCATCCCAGCAACAGAGGCTGATGAAGAGCAGCAACAAGATGAGGAGAGGAACCTCGGGGAAGAAAATGATGATCCTAACATTGTCGAGGATGTAGACATCGGGGAAAAAGATACAAGTACCACTAGGGTAATTATACAAGTAGCACTAGGGAAAAAGAAATGGCTCAGATTGTCAAAGGGGCGCAACAAGATCCCAGGGAGAAATCATAGGAACAAATTCTAGCTGCAAAACCACCCCTACCACCACAATGGTTGGTAGAGTCTCGCAAGAGGAAGACCCTAGTGACGCCTAAGGCCCATCTCTCCTTGGTGGAGATGATGGGGAAAATGTGGAACCCTCCAAAGACCAAGAAAGCCCAGATAGTCCATACTCTTTGGACTGGGCCAGGTGGAGATACAGTTGTGGTAATTGCAACACCTTCCCCAAATGTAGATGAAGCAACAAATAAGGCTGATGAGTACACTATCACTAAGATATTGCTGAGGAAGAGAGAGAAATAGGGTGAACTAGACATGTTAAAAGAAGCAGCCAAGGCGGTGGAGGCTCACTATGGAAAGGAGGCCTAGAAATTCAAGGCAGAAAAGGAAAAGAATGCAAATCTCATGGGGTTGCTGATGGAGCTCGCATAGCCTCTTACTGCCATTCCTCTGAGTGCCTCCACATCTGACACACCACTCCCTCAGAGAGACATAGATTCACTAAAGTAGATGAAAAGAAAAGCCCAGGCAGTTGATGAGTGGGTTACAGAATAGGTGGGAAACATCCAGCGTTTCATAATATCCACACTCCTAGACTTGTATGCGGCCAACAATATTCTACATCAGGCTGAAACTAATATCTCCATCTGGGAGGGGGACATTGAAAACTATGAAGCATGGAAGGCCAAGATGGAAGAGCTCATTGGCATCAAAGAAGAAATTATCTCTAAAGCCAAAATTCTAGGAGAGGATTCTTTTGACTTTGTCCGGAATAACACTCCAGACTTGACCTCACATTGGGGATAATCAAGCAACTGGTAGGGACTATGTGCGAAAAAGTCCAAGAAGTTCAATATTATTTCAATTTGTACAAGTCATTCATCTCAAAGGTCTCTGGAGCTGATCCCTTCAGCACTGAAACATGCACTCCGAAGGAATATGTCTTGGGAAAGTTCTACGAGCTAATGGAGTCTCGGTATGGATCCTCGAAGGGAATGGATGGAGAAAAAATGGCAAAGCTCACTCGCATGATGCTTCAAAGTCATGATGCGACCAAGATGATCCTGGAGTTCAAGGAAAATGTTCCAGATTTGGGTGAGAAAGTGGAGGTGGCCAAATACCGCTAGGCTGGCCTTAAGGACATAGACGAAGATGGAATTGCCTGGCTCCTGCACACCTTCAATGATACTAAGGAGCAATAAAACCCTCTGGGCTCTGGAGATGATTGTCAGGAGGTGTAATGTTTTTGTATTCATTCATTCTTTGGGACAAAAGCTCTCAGATCCCAAAGTCCTAGATCCAATATCATTTTTTGAATTCTTTAAAGTGACCCATGTCCCAGTTCCCAAAATTGACCGGTCACTTTCAAGGTAGTTAATGAAGGGTGTCAAAAAGTAGGTAACCATAACAAGGCACGTTGGCTTGATAAGAGAGTTCTAACAGATGGTCTTCCCAAGGTGCCACTTCAACATAGCACTTGGCGCATCAAAGACAATGAGCTTCTCTCCTATTTATGAGGTATGTAGCCTCGATCCCTGGGGGATCAAATTTCTTCTTTTCTCCTCTCGGCTCTCTTCTCAAGGCTAATTCTTCCACTCCTCTTTTCTTGTCTTGTTCTTCTGACATGTTAGACCTTTTCCATCTCAAGGTCTTTTGTAGCATGGCGCAGGTAGTACCGGCCACCAAAAATAGTATTATATTGTTAAGTGTAAAATAAGTTAGGTTAGTTTTAGGTCAAATCTTGTGTATAAATAATAAGTCTGACCTCATTCCAAGGGTCAGTGAAATTGATGATTTTGCAGTCCATAGCTAATAGCATTTCCATTTTCTCAGTTCTTAGTTGCAAATCTTAATGCTCTTTAGTTTTAGAAGCTTTCAGTAGTTAAATGCTCCCCTGGAGCCACTATTGTTGTATGCACCAGTGCTTGCTGGAAACCTGTTGATGAAGAAGGAAGGATTCTATCAATGATGTTGTTAGCATTTTGATCTCTAGGTTAATGGTATTTTATGTTGCATGTTCTTTATGTCCCTTTCTCTGATATTTTAAGTAGATTAACGACCTTCTTTTCCTCCACTTTTGATTGAATATGAACTGATGGTTCTGTATTTCTTTAGTATTTAGTGTAGCATGTTTGAGCTTGGTTGATGTTTTGAATGTTTGGCATGACTATAGGTAGATGAAATATTCCTAACTTTGCAGTATCTTTTGAATTTTATTTGGTAAAGTTAATGAATGCTTGTAGGAGCCCCCACTCACTTAAATCCCCAAAGAAGATGAGCCGAGATAACAAGCTATCCCCACGAAAAAAATAGTCACATTCCCAACTAAGCTCCTGCACTATCGAGACCCGACTCTCACGTACTTGAAGGCCCAGTCAATCTCATTTCCCTAGACAACCTTTATAGGTGAAGTTGGCTGGTACTTTGGTACTCGGTGAAAACTTACATCTATTTGCGGACCCGGTCATAAAGACCCATCAACAGAAACTGGTGCTAGAAGGAGGGCATAAGCACGTCCCCTTCTGAGGATTTAGATTTCAAACTGCCAGAGGGTTCCTCAAGCCATAGTTTTAGGAGTCAAGCCTTCAGTGGGATTGGATCATTTTCACCAGCAAGATTTGAAAGAGTCCTTAGATCAACTCCTAATATCAGAAGGTTTGTCAAACTCGAGCCCCTTGCTTGAAAGAAAAAGACCCTGAAAGCCAAGTTAGCCACCATTGTCTAGGGATCTAGTACATCCCAGAATACTCAAGTCCCCCAGATGACCCCAGGAATTAATGCTCAACCTAGTCAAAACCTAACACACCCAATGGCTGCATATTTTGGAAACACCGTGTCCCCGATGGGAACTTTTCCAGGTGTAGCCAATGATCTACCTTTGCACCTAGAAAATATTTGTCCCTAATATGAGCACTTAGACTCACAAACCATAGAAGAGCATCTGAAGGCATACAAAGATGCCATGAACTGACACCGGATCCAACATTAGGATGTTGTGACCTGGATGTTCCCTCTGTCCCTGGGACAGAATGAGATGAACTAGTACCTTGACCTTCCTTCCAGTTCCATCAAAAATTGGTAGGACATGGAAGATGCCTTCCTACTACCTTCTGCATACACATAGACCTAGCATGGTCCCATAGCCAGTTCATTTCTAGCAGGAAGGAACTTAACAAGCCCCTTGCAACATTCAACTAGTGGTTCCAGCGTGCCTTGAAGCAGTGCATGGGTCCCTTCATCCCATCCATAGATGTAACTATCCAAACCTATCTCGACATGATGGACCCCTTCATTGCCACTCTCCTCTAGAGAACTACCACCCCCGATGACCATGATACTTTGGCAAAGGTTTACAACCTGGCCTTAGAGTTGTCCCGTGGTCTTAACAAATCCCCAGGCAGGATTGGGCAGAGCATGCCATTTAACAAGATACCTGGTGGAACTGCTTACGCCGGGGGATATAACCCCAATTAGGAAATGGGTGCTCCTGTGATGGCCATGAATCCCCCACCCCCACCGATAGACCAGCAGGCCCGGTACATATATCCATCTCAAACCTAGGCAATGTCAAGTCTGGAATCTTTTCCCTAGAACCAGCCGTAGCAAATGCAACAACCATAGACACAACCACCTGGAGTGCCTTTCTTTCAGTCATCCATGGCTGGAGGATTTCCACACTTGACTTTGGCAAATGTTGCCACTTTCCTAGGAAACCAACAACAAAAACCGTCACACTGTGACGTGAATACCCAGTTGACCTCCAAGGTTGAATCCCTCTGGCGAATGTTGTCTACACTAACTCTGGACATTAGTCAATTGAAGGTAGGGTCCTTTACACCCCACAACACCAATTCCCTGAGAGGGAATATTTTCTCCGGCTAACAAAACAATAATGTTGGAGGAAGAAATTTCAATATCGGGCCTCAACCCAACCAACAATAATGGAATAACAATGCTAGTACCAGAGGTCCACCTCTAAACCAAAACACCAATCAAGGTGGTGCTGGACCTTCCCATTTTGTGCATGTCATAGACTTCTAGCCCATGAAAAAATGGTGTAGATTGCATGACACAGGCTCCCATAACAAGGTAAAGTGTGCCAGGCTAGAGAAAGTCATCATGATTTCCCAGTTGGACAGACAACAAGCTTCTGATCCTACTCCCCTAGAGCCTCCTATACAAGAGCCCACTCATGGTGCATTCACCTGTGAGACCATATTCTTTGGAATAGGTAGAGAAGATGAAGAGGAACCCAAACTATAGGGGTTCTTTGATGAATCTATTTTGACCTTTGAGGCTAATTCCTTCACCAACCCACGAACTCCTTACAACACCTGGAGTCAGGCTGGTAAAGGACTAGTTTACACACTCCCACCTCCCAAAGATACTCCTCCCTAAGACAACATGATCGATTAGTTTCTCCCTCCAAAGGGCTCTGGCTCTAACCAAGCTAAGGACCCAATCGAGGGAAGCCACCAATTCCTAGGAGGAAGATTTGACATTATGAAGGCGTTAGAACAAACGACCACCTCCATGACCTTGATGGAGGTTTTGTTGAACTATCCTGAGCAGAAGAAGTCTCTTCTGAAGCTCTTGGGAAATGTGAAAGCCATCAGTTGTCCACCCAAGACTATCTCTTTTGAGGATGCCAATGCATCTATCTTCTGGGGAAATACTAAGGATCCTCCCTTCCTTCTAGGCTTGAACATACAAGGAAAGAATATACACAATTGTCTGGTAGATTATGGGGCTTCGGGAAACATCATGCCTTTATCGATATGCCATAAGCTTAGATTTTGACCCACCCCATCTAACGGTGTAGTAATCTGATTGGATAAAACTACTATAAAAATGGTGGGTGAACTAAAGAACATCTGGATTCAACTCATCCAGGACCCCAGGATAGCCAGCACAATCAACATCTAAGTGGTGGACATCCCAGAGACTTATGGGATGTTACTAAGTTAGAATTGGTCCAAGTCCCTGAATGGATATTTCTCAACCAACTTTTCCCACTTGTGGCTCCCTTGGGAAGGAGAATCTAACCAGATCTGGGTTGAAAGTGAGCCCTGGATGAAATAGTCCCTCACCGAAGTCAGGAGGGTGAATGAGGTCCTCTTCTCTGAGACTTCCCCCAAGGTGTACCAACCCCTTGAGATCTTAATATTTGATTTCATCCCTGAGGAGGACCTCATAGTTTTGCAGAGATCCTTGGACCTAGAAGAAAATTGAGGGTCAAGGTTTACTCTCAAGGTACCACAGCGACCTCCACCACACTCTTGTCTGACACTTGGTTCCAAGTGCATTACCAAAAAAATTTGGAGCTAGAGTGTGAGCCTTGCCTTACCGTTTCTACCCGGTACATAGATGCCCTCTGGAAAGAAGAACATACAGTTGATTCTCCAGGACCCAGTGCTTCTACTGGCAACGCCTCTTTGGTGCTATTTGTCTGGGAATCCCAACCAAAAATCTCTCCAGAGGCAAACCTCACCCGCATGCCATCAGCGCTGGAGGAAACTCCTCCCAACCCTCCCAAAAATAATCAAAAGACCACTTCATCTTCCCAGCCCCAGATAACAAAAGATGACTTGTGGACCCTTAAGTTTGATGGGTCCCGATCCAAACAAGGCTATGGGGCTGGAGTGGATTTGATCAATTCACAGAGGAAATCCTTCCTTGTGTCCTATAGGCTATATTTCAACTACACAAACAATGTCATGGAGTATGAGGCTTTGGTCCTTAGACTCCTATTTGCACTAAGGAAAGGAATCACTCACCTCCGGGCCCTAGGCGATTCAGATTTGATTGTTAAGCAGGTCCAGAGTTAATACACTTGTCACAATAAGAGGCTGGCTGCATACCGCAATCGGGCATGGAGCCTTATCAAAAATTTTGACACCTTCAGCATCGATCTTATTCCCTGGAGACAGAATAATGTCCCGGATGCCCTCACTGTTTCTGCCAGCATGCTTGAGCCAATGGCTGGCTCGCGACTCTAGAGATTATCTATTGAGATGATCTCCACCCCATCCATTCTAGATAATGTCACCCATTTTTAGGTCTTTGAGGATGATCAACATATCCTAGCCTTTATGGCCAATGTTGGTGTTTTTGAAGACCAGGTAGTGGAGGAGAGAGATCATGATGATACTGGACAAGGTGATGAAGATGACAGGATCATGGACCTACCAACCAACACCATCCCTAAGGGGATGGTCGCACTTGAAAGAATCTTTGACTTGGACCCTCAGGGCTAGGAAAAGATATCATCCTCCTCTAAGGGAGGAAAATTTGAGAAAGTGAACATCGGTCAGCTCGGTGAAGAGAAAATGATACACATTGACACCTCTTGCTCCCTTAAGGAGAAGGAGAAGATTCCTGTGTTTTTCTGAGAATACATTGACATAATCACATGGGGGTATGAGGACTTTAAAACCTATGATACATCCATCATAACCCATACTATCCCACTCAAACCTAATGCCAAGCCTTTCCGGAAAAAGCAATGACCAGTTAATCCATTGATCAAGCCTCTGATTTATTAGGAGGTACAAAACATGTTGTTAGCCCAGATAATCTTCCCAATTTGGCATACTACGTGGGTTTCCAAGCTAGTCCTTGTGAGGAAGAAAAGTGGCGAGATTCACCTTTACGTGGATTTCCAAAATTTGAACAAAGCTTCCAAGAAAGATAATCACCATCTCCCCTCGTTGGATGAGGTATTGCAAATCATGAACGGGTCACAAATGATGTCCTTCTTGGATTGGTACTCTCGGTATAACCAAGTCATGGTTAAATATGAGGATAGAGAAAAAAAAACATTTACCACCAAGTGGGTAACATTTTCCTACTGGAGAATGCCCTTTGGCCTGATCAACGCAGGGGCCACATTTCAAAAGGCTATGTACATTGCATTTGAAGGCGTTGTGAACTAATGTATAATCATCTACATGGATGATTTGTCCATCTTTTCCTGGGACAAGCATGATCATTCTGCCCACCTCGCCCAGATTTGTGAGAGATGTCGCCGATATGGAATATCCCTCAACCCTAAGAAATGCATATTCGAGGTCACTAAAGGGAATTTTCTCAAGCATATTGTCTTTGAAAAGGGTATATCCATTGATCCCGAGAGAGTTGAAGCGCTACTAAACCTACAAATGCCCGAAAGCAAGAAAGAAATGAGATCTTTCTTTGGGAAGATCAACTTTGTCCAGTGGTTCATCAATGGATTCACTGAGATCGTAAAATCACTCAACAAAATGATGGATAAAGATACTAAAATTGTGTGGAGCTCTGAAGCAAAGTGGGCATTCACCCAAATCAAACAAACGATAATGGAGGCCCCAGTTCTGGCTAGTCCAGACTATTCCCTCCCCTTTTACATCTATTCCTTTGCTTCACCACATTCTGCCACGGTAGTTTTGACCCAAAAGGTCAAAAGGGAGGAATGACCAATAGCTTCCATGAGCTCCCCCTTTAAGAATGCCGAAGTCCAGTATTTTCCTTTGAAAAATAGGCCTTTTCTCTTGTTCGCACTGTGAAGAAATTCCAACATTATATTCTTCAAAGCAGAGTACATGCTATCATCCCGGACCAGGCAGTAAAATCTCTGTTGATGCAGAGTGAGTTGGGTGAAAGATGGGGGAAATGGATGGCCATCCTCCAAGAGTATGATTTGGAAATGCAGCCCATGAAGATAGTCTGAGGCCAAGGACTATGCAAAGTGATGGCAGAAGAGACTCCACACATCGAATGTCAGACATATACAGTGGAGTCCATCACATAGGATCCATGGTACATAGACTTGGTGTACTTATTGTTGAATAATAGATGCCTAGAGGGATTACCCCCAAACAAACTTCATGCCCTACAATTGAAAAGCACACACTTCATGATAAAAAAATGCCACGCTTTTTTGCAGGAACTATGAGGGAGTGTACCTCTAGTGCATTGATAGGGTTTAAGCTGCAAGGATAATCAAAAAATTCCATGGGTAGTTTAGAACTAGGCATGGCTCAGCTGACGCCACTACCCATCAGATCCTCTGGGCTAGATACTATTGGCCTTGTATCTTTAAGGATGTCTACAGTCCTGTCCAGAAGTGCCATACTAGCCAAACCGCAGCACAGCGTGAGCAGAACCCAGTTATGCCTTTGCAAATTGTCTTTGAAGCTAGACCTTTTGCCCAATGGGAATTTGAATTTATTAGGGAAATCAACCCCAACTCATCTACCAACCATTGGTACATTCTAACTGCTACCGACTACTACACCCAGTGGTCTGAAGCAATACCTTGTAAAAACAACATGGCAGATGTAGTCATAAAATTTCTAGAAGAAAACATTGTCACAAGATTCAGAATGCCCTTTTCTATAGTATGTGATAATGGTCTGACATTTTCTTTGGCACAATTACTTGAATGGACCTATGACAGGAAAATCACTCTAAATTTTTCCAGCAACAATTACCCCTAGGGTAACGGTGTTGCTGATTCAACCAACAAAAAATTGCTTGAAGTGATCAAACCTCTATTAGAATAGAATCCTTGGAACTAGCACCAAAAGCTGAGATTCGCCCTCTAGGAAAATCATATTTGAATTAAGGTAGCCCTCAGGACATCCCCATTCCATTTGGTCTACGGACAAAACCAAGTATTCCCCATTAACCTACAAATCTTGGTTTTATAGTTCATGTAGGAATTCAGCGAATGGGACAATATCGTGGAGGTTCGGCTCCTAAATTTGGTGTGAATGGAAGAACAAAGAGACATAGCCCTTGAACATTTTGTGCATCACCAAGCAGTAGTGAAATGATGTTTTGACCAAAGAGCCCAGTATAAATCCTTTAAGATTTTGGACTTGGTCCTCTTGTTGGATAAGGCCCGAGAAAAGAAAGGAAAGCACACCAAATTCCAACGGCTCTGGCTTGGACCATATTTGATCTTAGAGATCTGCGGGCCAAATATTTATCACCTCAGTACCATGACTAGAGAAGTCATTCCCTTGCCCGTCAATGGATATTTTCTCAAGCATTATTTTGAATGAGGTAATTTTGTCCAGAATTGTACTATATGTAAATCTTCTTGCTTGTAAATATTCCTTCTCGGTGCTCCATTTGGGGTGCCTTGTCTTGTAAATAGTTTTGTTGCTTGTCCTTCGGGACTGCCCCTTTTTTTTTTGTTTTTTTTTGGCTTCACTCTTTCTTTCTAGGTCCCTAGTGTTTTTCTCCCCCTTTTGTAGGTTGGTATGCTTTGCATAACATCTAGTCTCCGGGGTGGTACCTTTCACATTTTCGGTGAACTTAGAATCTGTTGTTAGCATGGTGGAATTGGTCTATGCTCCGGAGTTATTTTGTAAGTTTGGTAACAAGATATGAGTAATCTTCATCAGATTCATCCCTGGAAGTTTAGAAATCAGTTAAATCAAAATCAAAAGGGACAAGTTATTAGACACACCGGGAGTAGATCAGTCACACTAGTTTGTTGGCCCAAGTCTGAGAAACATTTAAATTCTTCCCGTGTCTGGAGTTTTTCTTCCCTATTTAGCAAATTGAAGTGGATGGAAGGGTGAAAAATGTACCACCATTAAAATTAGCTAAGATTAAGCTTAATGGTGAAAGGAGTACCACCTTCCCATCCAGAAAAGAATAAAATGAAAAGGAAAGAACTAGAGAGTGGAGAAACTCTGGTATCCCGGGGGAAATGAGAAAATTTGATGAGAAGATTTGATAAGGAGGGAACTGCTTCTCCCAGAGGTCATCGGCTTGATTTTATTTCAAAGAACATACTTCACAACTGACGAAAGACCAAGGATTAAATCATGTATGGGCTGGATTTTCTCAAACGCTTCACACCCTGCAAGCAGGATGCTCCAAGTAATGATTGATTTCAGTTTTGCTAACCAGAGATTCCGTAGTTCTCGAATGCACTAACGCATTCATCCTAGATAGTCGCCATTTTTTATGCCCTACATACCTGTCCCTACATTTTGTGTGCAAAATGTTGGGTCCTCTCTTTTCACTTTTGGTCTTGCCTTGTTTTTGTTGTTTTCTTTGTTTCCTTCTCTGGGCTTTCTCTCCCGTGAGGTTTGTTTTCTTTTTTGTTTTTGTCTTTCGTGCCTCTGGGACCCAGTCTTAGAGTTTGTTCTCTCTAGAGCCAGACAAATAACCTAAGGATATCCTGGAGAACTCCCCTCCCCGTGATTAATTTGGGAACTTGCAAGAGGATATCATAAAGGCAGCGGAAGAAATTGCCGCACAGGATGAACTCCCGGAGCCAGTGCCTACACAAGAGCAGGAAGCTCGGGCAGAAGAAGAAAAGGGATAGGAATAGGTGGATATCTCCAAAATCCTATAGAAACAAGTTACAGGGACTGAGGAGGGAAGGTAGACATAGGATGAGCAAATGATATTGGTTGGGGAAACCGGACCCACAGGAGAAACTGTGACCCCAACTATTATGCTGCAAACACCGCCTGTGAAAGTAACATTTGGGGAGGTGATTACAGCGGCCCAAATGATGAATCTTGGCCTGAGGCCTCCCCCATCTCTAGAGAATACACTAGTTGAAGAGAACATCCTAGCAACAGAGGCTGATGAAAAGCAGCAGCAGGATGAGGAGAACTTCAGGGAAGCAAATGATGATCCTAACATCGTTGAGGATGTAGACATCGGGTCAAAAGATACAAGTACCACCAGGGTAAGTATTGCTGGTGAACCCAAAGATACGAGGAAGGAGTTAGAAATGGCTCAGACTGTCGAAGGGGCGCAACAAGATCCCAGGGAGAAATCACAGGAAGAAATTCTGGCTACAAAGCCACCCCTACCACCATAATGGTTGGTGGAGTTTCACAAGAGGAAGACCCTAATGATGCCTAAGGCCCATCTCTCCTTGGTGGATATGATGGCACAAATGCATAACCCTCCCAATACTAAGAAATCCTAGATAGTCCATACTCTTTAGACTGGGCCAAGCGGAGATACAGTCGTGATAATTGTGACACCTTCCCCAGATGTAGATGAAGCAACGGCTAAGGCTGATGAGTACTCTATCACTAAGATATCACTGGGGAAGAGAGGGAAAAAGGGTGAACTAGACCTATTAAAAGAACCGGCCAAGGTGGTGGAGGCTCACTATGAAAAGGAGGCCCAAAAATTCAGGGCAAAAAAGGAAAAGAATGCAAATCTCATGGGGTTGCTAATAGAGCTCGCACAACCTCTTACTACCATTCCCCCAGGTGCCTCCGCATCCAACACACTGCTCCCTTAGAGTGACATAGATTTTCTAAAGGTGATGAAAATAAAAGCCCAGGCAATTGATGAGTGGGTTATGGAATAGGTGGGAAACGTCCAGCATTTCTTAATATCCACACTCCCAGACTTGTATGCGGCCAACAATATTCTACATTAGGCCGAAACTACTATCTCCATCTAGGAGGGGGAAATTGAAAACTATGAAGCATAGAAGGCCAAGATGGAAAATCTCATCGGCATTGAAGAAGAAATTGTCTCCAAAGCCAAAATTTTAGGAGAGGAGTCTTTTGACTTTGTCCAGACCCAAGACTCCAGACTTGACCTCACATTGGGGATAATCAAGCAACTGGTAGGGACTATGCATCAAAGTCTAGGAAGTTTAATATTCTTTCAATTTGTACAATTCATTCATCTTGAAGGTCTCCGGAGCTGATCCCTTCAGCACTGAAATATGCAATCCAAAGGAATATGTCTTGTGAAATTTTGACAAGCTAATGTAGTCTCGGTATGGATCCCCAGAGGGAATGGATGGAGCAAAAATGGCAAGGCTCACTCGCATGATGCTTCAAAGTCATGACCCGACCAAGATGGTCATGGAGTTCAAGGAAAATGTTCCAAATTTGGGTGAGCAAGTGGAGGTGGCCAAATACCGTTAGGTCGGCCTTAAGGACATAGACAAAGATGGAATCGCCCAGCTCCTACAGACATTTAATGATACTAAGGAGCAATAAAATCCTTCGAGCTTTGGAGATGATCGTCAGGAGATGTAATTTTTTTGTATTCATTCATTCTTTGGGGCACAAGCTCATGAATTCCAGAGTCCTAGATCCAATATCATTTTTTGAATTCTTTAAAGTGACCCATGTCCCAGTTCCCAAAACCAACCGGTCACTTTCAAGGCAGTTAATGAAGGGTGTCAGAAAGTAGGTAACTGTAACAAGGCATGTTGACTCAACAAGAGAGTTTTGACAGATGGTAGCACTTGATGCATTAAAGACAATGAGCCACTCTCCCATTTATGAGGCATGTAGCCTCGATCCCCAGGGGATCAGATTTCTTATTTTCTCCTCCTGGCTCTCTTCTCGAGGCCGATTCTTCCAGTCCTCTTTTCTTGTCTTATTCTTCTTCCATGTCAGACCTTTTCTGTCTCAAGGTCTTTTGTAGCATGGCACAGGTAGTACTGGCCACTGGAAATAGTATTATATTGTTAAGTGTAAAATAAGTTAGGTTAGTTTTAGGTCAAATCTTGTGTATAAATAATAAGTCTGACCTCATTCCAAGGGTCAGTGAAATTGATGATTTTGTAGTCCATAGCTAATAGCATTTCCATTTTCTCATTTCTTAGTTGCAGAGCTCAATGCTCTTTAGTTTTAGAAGCTTTCAGTAGTTAAATGCTCCCCTAGAGCCACTATTGTTGTACGCACTAGTGCTTGCTAGAAACCTGTTAATGAAGAAGGAAGGATTCTATCAATGATGTTGTTAGCATTCTGATCTCCAGGTTAATGGTATTTTATGTTGCATGTTCTTTATGTCCCTTGCTCTGATATTTTAAGTAGATTAACGACCTTCTTTTCCTCTGCTATTGATTGAATATGAACTGATGGTTCCATATTTCTTCAGTATTTAGTGTAGCATGTTAGAGCTTGGATGATGTTTCAAATGTTTGGCATGACTATAGGTAGATGAAATATTCCTAACTCTACAATATCTTTTGAAGCTTATTTGGTAAAGTTAATGAACACTTGTAGGATCCCCCACTCACTTAAATACCCAAAGAAGATGAGCTGAGATAACCAGCTATCCCCCCGAACAAAATAGTCACATTAAGCTCCTACAATGTTGAGACCCGACTCTCACATGCTTGAAGGCCTAGGGAATCTCATTTCCCTGGACAACCTTTACAGGCAAAGTTGGTCGGTACCTCGGTACATGGTGAAAAAGTACATCTGTTTGCAGAACCAGTCACAAAGACCTGTCAACAGATGCTTTGTGTTGAGAAGAAATCATAGCATTGGAAAATTTGTATAGTATGAAGCAAAAGTCAGTGGAACAGTTTGACTTTGAATCATGGTGATTTCAGGTTAGTTGTTTGTAAGGATTTGTGTGTTGTATTTTCCTTGTTTCTCATGGTTGTTCTTGTTAGTTCTGTAATAAATGTGCATCGTAACTTTGCGCTTCTCAAAATTCTCATGGATATTTCAAATTACTCTCAATTTGTACAATAATTTACTTTTATGTCCCCTACTTGAAAAATAATGTTTTTAAGTCCACATGGTCAAATATGATGCCACATCAACATGATTTTTTGTGAAGATGTCCAAAGTGATCCAAAAAGTGATAAGACCAATAGACATGGAAATAATTATGCAACACAAAATAGCTGGATGTGCACCAAGTCATGTTTAATGATGCACTGATGTGGCATCTCATGATTGGTTGTTTTTTGAAATTTAGAGGAATCTTTTTGGTGGATAAAAGTTGACATGACATTTTTAGTGCATCACTATAAGATTTATTCCGTCTACCTATTATAACATGTATTGATACCCAATAAGACCAAGATAAATTACGTTGGAAAGGAAAGGAAAGGAAAGGAAAGGAAAGGTCCTTTTATAGTCCACTATACCAGCCATATGTTTTTGGGTCTACATATGGTGACAGTAATATGGGACTATCCTATACTCCTTGCGGGAGGCATCCATTATGCTACAAACGAGGCATACATACCCTACCCCCAGTGGGATTCAAACTTATGACCTCCCTTTCAAGAGCACAAGTCCTCCACCACTAGGCCAACTCAGGCGTACACTAGGCTAAATTGCAGAGATACCTGAATTACCAAAAAAAAATATTAATACTCTATCCCCTATTTATTCCTGCCCTACTTGTTATCAAATCCTTCTTTCTATAGGAAAATCCAACCATTCAAAATCATGCTTACCTAATAAAAATAATCAAATACAATGCCATCAACCACTAGTGAGTTCATATACGATCCAAGCATCTTACATATTGTCTTGTTAGCTACATTAGCTTGGATCATTACTTTGAATGTCAAGAAGTCTTCTAGGAGAGCCAAGCGAAACATCAAATCCACTTGGTCATTTCCATAGAAAGGAAAATCCCTTGTTTATGAAGAGCTACATAATTACTTACCATCTGGAAAATCTTGTGGAAATAGAAATAGTCTCATAAAAATGAGCATCAGTCAATCCAAGTACAAAGAACCAGCCAATGCATCATGCTATGAAACCCATGGAATCATAAACTTGTGTACTTGTGAATCATAAGCCAGAAGCATTAATATTTGTGTTGTTCATCTCTCCATACTTCAATTAATAATAACTCTATATTTTCCAAGCATACTTGTGCAGCCTATTTTTCTGCACGCCAACCCACATGCCTTGTCTATGTTTCCACTTTCACATATTGTTTACCAAAACTATACTACAACATATGAAAAAATCCCCATTTCTTTACCTATAAATGGATGCACATACCCTCTTCTAGTTCTCCAATTTTTCCATTGGCCTGAGATGCTGCCAAGGGCATTGGAATTCATTAAGAACATCTGCTAAAACCTCGCAACACATTGCCTATAGAATTGGCTTTACATTCACCTGTAGTCATGATGTTTCCAAGATAACGCAATTTGTCAAACAATTGACATGCAACTAATTCTCTATGCTTGTTTTTGGAATCTTTTCCCTACAAACCCTGCGCTATACTTTTAAATTGCAAACTATCTTCATTTTCTTTTAAATACCACAAGAAGTTGGATGCCACTTTGACTCTTGCAAACATAGTTAGAACGTTGTCCACAATCCTACCATCCCAACATAATATATATATATATATATATATATATATATACTTATTTTGATGCATCAATGCCTCATGGGTATGAAAGATGCAGCCTAACAATGTTGAATTTAATATAAAAAATTGTGCCTAAACATTTTACTCATCCTCTGTGTATTGGAATTCCCATATTGGATTTGATCTTCCATTTATAAGCTGCGCAATACACTTTTTAATTGGAAAAATAAGAAAAAAATAGAAAATAAGATTAGATATAGCCGATCAAAAAATTCCACATGATATACAGCTGTACAGTACCAAATACTTTGCTTTTCCTTAGGCCCCATTTGTTTGGTGGAATTGGGGCAGAATTGGGTGTGGCACTTCCCCTTTTTTGCCAAATCTGACGTTTGGTTGTCTAAACTGCAATTCAGGATTCATCAACCAAAATCTAGTTTAGGCACCAAAATGGGTGGCATTATCTTCCCACCCAATAGGTGGAATTAGAAATCATATCTTGGTTTTGCATTTTTGTGAACCCCATTATAATTTTTCATCGGGTCCGTCAAGTTTTTTGGGATTGTGAATCAAGTTTGGGGTTAGCGAATGGGGTTTTCCCTCTGTTTCAAACCGAGGGGCGAGGGAATGGGAGGCCTAGAGTTATTAATAAAATCATCCTTCATTTGAGTTGTCAGATGTAGCATAGTAGGCCGGTCTTTAAGCAATTGAAAGCTCTCTACAATATTGTTACCGATATTCTCTTCCTCTTCTCTGATCTTCATCACCTGGCTGTGCAGAACGGTGCTCTACCTCACCTGCGTGCTCACAGATTCTACCACCATTAATCCACACATACTGCTAATTTAGTTGGAAACTTTGTAAAAACTAGAAAGAAACCTACAAATCCCTACACAAAGAATTTCCTGGCAATAACTGTAAGAAAAGGAGGATTCACTAAAGAACTAGGGTTTCATAGAATTCTTTGCGTAACTAGGGTGCCCTGAGAGGCAATTCCCAGAAAGAAACTTCAGAAACTTCATAAAAATAAGAAAGGAATCAAAAAATACCTAAAGAAAGAGTTTCCTGGTAATAACCATAAGAAAAAGAGGATACTTTGAGGAAGTAGGGTTTCATTGAATTCTGTGCGGAACTAGGTTTTCCTGAGAGGCAAATCCCAGAAAGAAACTTTGGAGACTTCGTAAAAACTACAAAGGAAATGACAAACCCTTGACGCATAGCGAGACCATGGCTTCACTCTTCACTTTAGTGTTCAAGTGATGGGGAAGAGGTAGGGCAGATCTCAGGCTACACCTTTTCTTTCTATTTTCCTTTGGTTTCAAAACAAAAAGGTAAACTCATCGAACTGCATCAAGTATTTTCATTGTCGATTCTTTCCTTTTTCAAATGATATTGATCTTGCATCGAGCAAAAGATTCTTATCAAAATATGAATTTGCAATAGTATTAGTACTTGATGCTTTACATATTATGAGAAGGAAGATAATCAAAATCATTTTATGAATTGCTGTGTAGCAATATGTAGAAAAATGAACGGCCACAATATTCCTGTGAAAATCTCAAGACATGTGAATAAGCTTGTACTCCTTATGACTGGCTGGAACACCCAAATGAAACATATTCAAAGACCCTAATAACCTTAGCCCTACTAGTGGTAAAACCCTAATAACCGCATATGTACATGGTACATACTCACCAAGAGTATTTGTCTGGCCAGATATAGAGAACTTTGAACTTACAGGCATATAGATAGATTAATAGACAAATATATGGGTGTTGTTAGTTTTTTATTGTCCATTTTTTGGCAGTAGGCCTAAACATTAGTCACCAGGAGATGTGAGATATGGAAATGGGATTCAAATTCAAATAAGGTAAATGTATATGAGAAAGTGTGCGACTATGTTCTTTTAATTTTGCTTTTAGCTGTGTAGTTATTTGATGTAGGATAGGAACTCTGTGATTAGATATTCTGGTTGCAGAATGTTGTATCTTGTCAAAGGTGATCTTAAATACATGAAGGGATAAAAGATAACTAATTTTGTACCTTATTTTTGGTAGTCACAAGTTTGATCTGGATTAATTTTCTTGTTTTTGGTCAATTTTTAGCTTGTGAGTTGGTTAGGTTCAGAACTTGAATGGTAACCCATGCTTATCAGGATGAGCTCATCTGAGTAAAATTTCTACATCCAAGGGGCTATACTCCGGCCACAAAATGCCAGACAATCCTATTGACCTGAGGATTACACTTATCTACCAATGAATCACACTCGCCCATGAATGGTAAAAGGCTAACAATATCACCTCCGCATACAAGACAAGATTGTTTATCCTGCCTGGTTAGTCAATGAATATTACAATAAATATAAGTTGTTGCTTTGTATATTTTCTTTGTTCAAGTTCATTTTCTTTAATTTTGATTGGTTAAATTGAATTAAGAAGATATGAATTTTACCATGTTTCTACCTGTTACCACATGAAGCTCATAATTCAGAGCTTTAACAATATTCTCCTACTCCAAACGGCTTCCTGCCTCCATTATAGATGTGCACCCCTGACAGCCCTGTGGAAGACAATGTGTACCTCTAGGATTCTTTTATAATATCATTATATAATAAATTACTACCTTGGCTGCTTGCAATTCACTGAAATGGAATTTTATTTTTTGTCTTCTACTCCTCTCAATACTAATAAAATCAAGTATTTATGAGAACATCTAATACATATTGAAGATAAGAGTGTTCCAAATTTTAACATTAAGTACATACTGAACCAGTTACATAAATTGCCTCTCTGTTTATACATTAATCAAACAGGCTTTAGCTTACAAGTTGATACCTAAGAAGCATAGTTGCATAGACCACAAGCACATTATATGTTACAAGATTTTGAAAGTGTGGGTACCTGTGAAGTTCCATTCAATTGTAGTATTATATGGCATGGAATTGTTGATTTGGAAGCTTTGGGTTGAGAGGCGGATTATCCATGTAGATAAACTAAACATAAGAAATTGTCTGAATGCCACTTTCAACTGAAAAATAATTAATATAATCCAACTTGTGGTTTGATGGAGCCCTGAACAAGATTGAATTATGAATTCTATTAATAGGGTTTTCAATAAATACTTTCCAAGATTATTCCTTATAGTTCTTTGTAGTTGAAGTACATACGACACTTTAAAAATCTCATCTATCTGAGTACAGGTTGAGTAGAAAACTTATTAGGCTTCCATGAACTCTAATCTTTGTGAATCAGCTAATTAAAACAAAATTTATGGATTCCCTTTTGGAACATGAGGAAAAGCATGAGTGCAAGTGTGATAGAAATATTCTTCTTTTAAATCCCTACACAAAAAATTGATCTAATAACAATTGCATTTCTCCAATGTAATGCTCTTGAAAGCCTAGTCTTGTAGCATATTTCTAGCCAAATCTTTGCTCTGCAAATAACTAACAATAGTTGAAGAACATCTATGTTTTAAATAATGATATGTAGGAAACTTTTATAGATTTTTTTTAAGGTTTAGGGAGTGTGGGGGGCCATTAGACTACTAGGGTTAGTGTTAGTGGCTTGATTTTAAAAATGTTTCCATTTACATATTTTTTAAATGCCAAATGTGGTGGCTGCAAGTTTCCCACACAGAGAAGAGACATAGTTGAGTTTCCTGATGGTCTTGGGGACATATCAATGTCACCTCAAGATCATGAATTATTTCACTGTTGTATCACTATCTCCTTAACATCCTTGTCTATAGAGATGAATTTTTCTTTTTTGGTGAGGAGGGGAAGCATCACCATGGAATATAGCATATAAGTCTAAATAAGGTGGTTTCAAGATTCCATTTAATTTTTGGGAATCAATGAGGTTTGGAAGATGCAGTAGCACAAATTATGGAATTGTTGTATGATGTTTATGGTAGGGAAGAAAATTTTGACCCCAAAATAGTGGCATAAACACATGTCAATAGACTTCTTAGGTTATACTCTCATGAAGGATCCTGAGGTATTAGAAAGATCTTGGAAATAAAGTATCTTGACACTTTGTAATGTCCCCTACTAGGGACTATCTGTTTAACATGCATTATTATACTTTATTGTGCAATAATATGCATTATTAAATTATCCATTTCTTATTTTTTAATCCCATCTGCCGCCTTTGTTCAAGGTCATTTGCTTTAATTTTGATTGGTTAAATTGAATTAAGAAGATATGAATATTACCATGTTTCTACCTGTTACCACATGAAGCTCATAATTCAGAGCTTTAACAATATTCTCCTACTCCAAACGACTGCCTGCCTCCATTATAGATGTGCATCCCTGACAACCCTTTGGAAGACAATGTGTACCTTTAGGATTCTTTTATAATCCCATTCTATAATAAATTACTACCTTGGCTGCTTGCAATTCACTGAAATAGAATTTTATTTTTTGTCTTCTACTCCTCTCAATACTAACAAAATCAAGTATTTATGAGAACATCTAATACATATTGAAGATAAGAGTATTCCAAGTTTTAACATTAAGTATATACTGATCCAGTTACATAAATTGACTCTCTGTTTACACATTAATCAAATAGGCTTTAGCTTACAAGTTGATACCTAAGAAGCATAGTTGCATAGACCACAGGCACATTATATGTTACAATATTTTGAAAGTGTGGGTACCTGTGAAGTTCCATTCAATTTTAGTATTATATGGCATGGAATTGTTGATTTGGAAGCTTTGGATTGAGAGGGGAATTAGCCATGTAGATAAACTAAACATAAGAAATTGTCTGATTGCCACTTTCAACTGAAAAATAATCAATATAATCCAAGTTGTGGTTTGATGGAGCCCCGAACAAGATTGAATTATGAATTCTATTAATAGGGTTTTCAATAAATACTTTCCAAGATTCTTCCTTATG
>MU228150.1:325916-352444 GCA_018584345.1 Thuja plicata | reverse complement strand
TGCACTAGGATAGTTATGTCTCATGGTAAAGAAATAGAAATGGATAGTTCTGAGACAACACGTATGATGATATTGTGAGACTACACATATGCTGATATTAAAAAGGTTTGAAATAGCTTCTAGATTCAATTGTGTAGATTTTTTCCCATCAATGTTTCTTATGACACTCTGTGATCCTTCATCAGGGTGAAAGAGCAAAAGGATTGACAGAGAAGTCAATCATTTTTCTCTCTTTCACTCATTTTGTTGTCTTTCATCCCAATGATGGAGCACAGTGTGTGATCTGAAACGTTGATGCATAAATTTTGTACACAATCGAATGCAATGAACTATCTCATAAGAAAATCTAAAGTGCACAAACGTGCAAGAATCCACATATGATGATAAAAAAATGAGTTATCTGATGATTTTTTACTGTTCATGTTTGTAAACAATCAATATTTCTGATGGCGCTCCTTGGTGTATTCCATTTAAAAATAAACTACTTTTAGTTTTTCTATCATGTTTAGTTTGTATATGCATGATTGACCAGATAACAGTATAGACAATAATGGGAAGAACGAGCGTGATATGAGATGATTTATCGATGAGTTTGGGGCATAAGGGCGTAGAGCGTGGATTTCCCTGTGTTTTCATATTTAACGGTGTGTTTTCACATCACCATTCAGTTCATGGATATTGTTCTTCCCCATCTTCTATCTGATGTTATAGATGTTTCATTGTATTGTTTTGTATAAATTCGTAATATCAACATAAATGAAACTTTCTCATTTTTTACTAATAGAAAATAGTCATATTTTCATATGAATGTTGCTATCTATCTCCAATACTAAGTTTGGTTTCTTCAATAGTATGAATGACCAAAAATCTATTTGATGCAGGGGTGATGTCTATGACAAATGTTCCTATGTGTCACTATGGTGATGGACTACGTTGCGTGTTAAGGATGTCACAAACAAACAAAAATTAGAACCGTAAATTTTGGACTTGCAAAAATAAGAAAAAGGTTGTTAATATCACTATATTTAATGTTTACAATTAATAAATATTAATCATTATAGCAATACTAACCTATATTTATATTGTAGGATGGTGGTGGATGTCGCTACTTTTAGTAGGTCGACGATGCCCCATCTCTGTCTACATCATCTACACCATCTACACATATACCTATTACGGTTGATGAGTGCAAGGCTTGCAAGGCGCTCGAGACATCTATGGAAAAATTGGAGGCTACCTATAAAGTTGATGTTAAGTTTCTATGATATTTTGTTTGTGCTCTAATCGCACTACTTTGTTGGGCCATTCAGCAAAAATAGCTATATATATACTGTGATGAGGACTACAAGACTTATTTAATATCGAGCAATTCAATGATTATTTATATTTTCATGCAAACACTTGTATGTCTCAATTCCAACTCATCCTTACAATATCATTATGCATTCCTAATTTTATTTGGTATATAGTCTCAATGTCATATAACTTTAGAATCATCATGTCTGTTACCATATCAAATAATAACAAAATATGATGTATTTGTCATTTGTGAAAGATTGAATATGATATTCCATATTAATTTAAAATATAATCTAATAATTAGTAAAAAGGAGATCAACATATATTTTTATGAGCATAAGCATGAAATAATTGCAAGCAAGTGAGCTATCCTTTCCAAGTTTTATCCACGAATATAGAAGCACATGTATGATCAGAAGCGCAATTAAAAAAAAATACAAAATAAAAAATAAAAAAAATGGACAAAATAAATCACAATATAAATTAAACATTATTAAAAAATAATAAAAAAATTATAAAGTCTTTGTCAAATTCCAATTCCAGTTTGAAATGTAGAACCAAACATAGAACATGGAGTGTCTAATTCCAATTCCAATTCAAAATTATTGAACCAAACGTAGAAGTTGGAATTTGTTAGTTCCAATTCCAATTTTGAAATTGGCAACCAAACACAGAAGATGGATTGACTAATCCATCTTCCGGGTCAACCAAATGGTCCAAATTATAACCCGAAGATGCAAAACTGGAATTTCAAAACCCGATTTTGTGATAATTAGGTTTTGATTCAAATTCCAATTCCCTCAAACAAATGGGGCCTTAGTTCATTTATGTGGTCGTTAAAATATGTCATGAGGTATGGGAAAAAATGTTGGAAAGATGTCTGACAATAAAAATATAAAAAATTATTGACTGACCTGCCTATTGAATGAGAGAATGAAATATTTTAATGATGGCCAAAGTAGCCTAAGGGAGCCATGGGATAAAAGACAAGCACCACCCGAGAAGGGGTGCATGTGCATTAAGTTTTTTGAAGCTGCTTCTTTAAATCTGTTCTGCGGCAATGGATGTTGATCACCAAATTTGCTGACCTGTCAAGATGTGTTTCCTTGAAAAGAGTACCTAAATTGCCCATTTTTAGAATATCCCCATAGTTGGAATGTATGTCTTTATATGTCAAGCAATCCAAGAGAAAGTGTTGCTCGGTCTCCATTGTGCCCTCGTTGCAAAATAGGCATATTCTTTCCTCTCACTCTTCCTTGGGTACCATCCATCTGCCCGTCTCGCATCTCAAATGGTGAGAGCTCGTCCTGAGTTGAGCTATGAACCTTTTAGCTTTCCATTTTATATTTGGTCCTATGTACGCTTTCTCCTAATGATTTTGAGTTGGGTTAAATTCTTGGGTATAGTAGTCTTTTTTGCGCCCCTGTTGTTTCGATCATATGCAACTTCTAAATTTTTCCCTCACAAGATTTTTTATTCTAGCATTGTTGTTCAGGCATTCATGCAAACTAATATTCCATTTTTCCGTCCACTTGAATATTTTGTTTCATCCGTGTGTTCTTTCTTTTGTCCAGCCTTTCTTCCATGATCAACTTTGGCCAACAATGATTTTCCATACCTTGGACTTTCTTTAAATAGCATAATAACCGAATCATTGTCAAGGCCTCTAAAGGGAAGGTGCCCGTTTCTGCCAAAAGGATCACATAGGGGACCGTTGTTTTGATTTTGAGACTGTTGATGATTAAATGTTTTTGGATTCTTTCTACCTGTCTCCACTTCTGATCAGACATGTTGCTGCCCCATATCTCACAGCCATAGAGGACCATCGGGGTGACTAGCAAACCAAAGAGCATCTTTTTAGTTTTCCAGTCCCATAATTCTGCCTTTCTGCATCTATGTTGTAAAGAGTATAATGCTTTCCATCCTCCTTGAGTTCTTTTTTCTCTACAAGTTTCCCAAGTGAGTTTATTGTTGAATTCAATTCCAAGGTACTTGTATTCGTCCACAATCTCTAAAGGGCTGCCATTGAAGAGGAAAGTGTTTTGTTACTTTTTGTTTCTTCTCAACGAGAAAATCATCACTTTGGTTTTGCTAGTGTTCACTTGCATCCCGACCGCCTGACAGAAATTCTCAAGTGCTATCAAGTGCTCTATCAGACCATCCACAGTTTTAGCAATTAAAATGAGGTCATCTGCATAAAGTAGAAGCTTAATCACATAATTGGCTAGTTGAACCCCATCAACCTTGTCCTTATCTATCTATTCTTACCTTGCTATTTGCTATTTTCTATTTATGAAACAACATTGTTCAAGACATATTCTCAAACAGTTTGCAGTGCATGTCTGTGTCCTATCATATTTCTCTCAGGCATTATGTCAAACATTTCAATTTTACATCAAAATATATATGTTGTTGATATTTTCAATTCATGAATTTGAAAAGTATATATACATATCTCACTACCTCTCTCTTTTATATATATAAAAGAGAGAGGTAGTGAGATATGTATATATACTTTTCAAATTCATGAATTGAAAATATCAACAATATATATATATATATATATATATAACTTAATCTTGCATATATACGATATTTGGTTTGAGTACAAATTAGAAAATGGACAAATTGCAATTAAATTTCAACTTTGTTTTAAAAGTTTAAATATTAAAATAAATCTATTTACATATATTTTAAATCAAAATAAAAAATCTAAAATAATTCAAATTTGGTAGCTTTAATTTTGAATGTAAAATATTTACAACATTATTTAATTCAAATTTGATAACTTTAATTTTGAATGTAAAATATTTACAATATTATTTAATGTTAAAATATTTTTAAATGTTTATTTAAAAATTTTATTTTACTTTCAGAATGAAATGTCATTAAAATATTTTTTAAAGTATAAGAAAAATTGTGAGATAAAGTGTAGCAAAAAAGTGAAAAAGTGACAAAATGCAATAGGTGAACAATTCTACAAATGAGACAACACATAAACTTGTTGCATCAAAGTGCAACAACTACTACATAGTGCAATGTATCCAAGTTTGACATTAATATGTTACAACTAATTTAAAAATTGTCTTATAACACCACTTGTAATGTGTTGGGGCCCAAATCTATAATGCCAAATTTTTATTGAGTCCTCTCTCATTTGCATGTTTTAGCCATAATTGACCCATGGTAGATAACCGATTTGACAGAAGCAATTTGAGATATCTAAATTTGGTCCCCTAAATGTCAAGATGCCTAAAATCCATAAAACATTTAAGCTATTTTGGGGGTTTATCTTAATGTTTCATATATTGTTGGAGTTTTAGGGTTTTGAGGTTTCTCATACCTTCATGACCTTTCCCTTCAATCCCAACATCCCACAATTGACTAAGTGGTGAGTTTGTTGGCATTTGAAATGTTAGTTTAGAAAGGAAAAATAAATAAGGTTAATGATACATAACACTAATATTATTCTCATGGGCCTGTATAGCTTTCATTACGATTCCCCATGTGAATAGTACCTCCCATGGGTTAAATTATCATCTTGTAAATAAAGTGATTAGTATTAGTACTAATTGGAATTTTGTTCTCTGCAACACTGGTTGCTTGAGCTGGGTGTGTGTAGGCTGTCTAGACTAGGGTTGGCTTCGGGCTGGTCGATGTGGTGGTAGATTGGTTCTGATGTCTCTGGAGACTCAGGAAGAGGAGTTGCTTTCTGAGAACAACACTGAGATGGGTGGCGACATGGTTAGGGTAGAACCACCCAAAATTGAAACTGGGTTTCTCAAGAACCCTTGTGTTGTTATGCATTTGAAGGAAGGAGGTCTTTACCCTTACATGGAAGCCATGGAG
This sequence comes from Thuja plicata, assembly GCA_018584345.1. Lineage (NCBI taxonomy): Eukaryota > Viridiplantae > Streptophyta > Pinopsida > Cupressales > Cupressaceae > Thuja > Thuja plicata. The sequence goes on along the minus strand of MU228150.1, from coordinate 347,296 downwards.
GGAAGTGATGAGAAGATTTCTATGCAACTTGTGGACTCTTGGGAGGAGCGCAAGGTTACCATTAATGGTATAACTTTGAAAATAAATGAAGAGTTTATTTCCCAAGCCACGGGGTTGTCTATGGAGGGAAGAAAGTGGAAGAAGGTGTCTAAGAGAAGAGATGATATGAGTGTCAAAAGATTTTTCAAAAAGATAGAGATTCCTATTCGGTTTCGTGGTGGATTCAAACACGACGAGTTGCCCGGTCCTTGGAATGATGTATGCTTGATTATTATGAAGTATATAACCCTATAAGGTCATTTTGGGACTTGTTACAACTATCACTTCCCTCTGTTAAACCATTTTTGGTACAATGAATAAATTTCCTTTCCTTTTTTTTTGTTGCACTCGCTGGAGACGTTGGTGGTTTATGTGAGGGAAAATAAAAAAATGAAGAAAAAGTTTGGCATTCTCCACCAAGGCCTCATTCTGCATCTTTTCAATTTCCATCGTGCTTTGTGCCCTCCTAGATTTGTTACTTTACATAAAATTAATACCCCCACTGCTAATAATCCTAATGAGACTGTGGCTTCCCGGTCTCAACCTACCTCATCCTCAAAACCGCCTACTCCCATGAAGAATAAGCCCAAGAACTCTCACCAAGACAAAGTTGGTCTGGTGGGAGAAGTTCAAATTAATATTGTCTCAGAGGAGGACAAGGAAGGCAATGATAGTAGGAGGAGGTCCCACAGGATTGCATCCAACACATGGGTTAAACAGAAGGTGGTCAGGAAGAGATACCTGGAGGTTGAAGATGAAGAGGGGGATTCAGAGGAGGAAGAAGGGAGGAAAAAAGGAAGTAGCGATGAAAAAAAGAAAGGGGAAAAAATCAAAATTTAGGATGACAACTTAGATAGAGACAAAGGTAAAGATACCCCGACTAAGGAGGGAGGTGAGAAAAGCCAAGAATCTACCTAGATTTTGGCTAGTTTTAAATTGCCCATGGTGGATTTCTCCAAAAAGAATGTGATAGGAGAACAGATGACAGATTCATCGCTCACTGCTACCTCGCCTTTGGGCCAACCAGAGGTTACTACAACTAAAATAGAAATGGGGGAAATAAGGATGAGGGCCCAGAGAGAAGGGAAGAGGAGGTTAAGGCCGACCTGAATCAAATGAAGGGTGATATTAAGTGGCTCCAGGACTTAATTTAGGATTTGGGCTCCAAAAATGACCTTCAGGTGATGAAGAATAAAATTAGGGAGATGGGGGAGAGCTTCAACAGAATTTTGGATTTCACCATTAAAGTGATGCATTCAGCGGCTACGACTCTTCAGCTCCTTCACTTGGAGAGCTCAAAGACTTCATATGAGGAAAAGAATGATAGGAAGATCTACCAATTTCTTGCGGAGGACTGGTTGAAGTTGTTGCTAAATGGTGGGCGAAAAACCCCAAGTGATTTTCCTTCTATTTTTTTATGAGCTTTTTCTCTTGCTGCTTGTGGTGGACGACCAGTATGGGCTAGTTTTTTACGATGTTTATCGATGTTGGCCAAAAGACTATTTTTTTTTTTTTTTTCTAATATTAGGACTTTTAAGAACTTTACTACTATTGATGTTCATAGACTAGTTACCAATTTCATGGTGAAGTTGGGGTCTGTCAGTGATCACAGGCTGGTTACCAATTTCGTGGTGAAGTTGGGGCCTGTGGTCACTAGTTTTTGGTTTTTTTATTTTTAAGAAAGGGATAGGTTGAGGGTGTGCTGCTGATGGTTTAGTGCTGGTAGTCTAGCACTTCTCATGCTGGGTTTGTTTTATTTTTTGGGTCAACCCCCTCGTTCTAGCTACTTTTTAAATCAAAAACACTACTATTATAAACATTAAATGTATTTAATGGTGCATTGAAATATAGTTGTCTCAAGATCTTTTTTTTAGAAATAAAAAGATGTTTGTCTATAATTCACCTTGATATTTGAAATGTCAATTGACTTTATGGAGAGATAATTGTATAGGTTTGGTTTAGTTCTAGAAACATAAGTCTAATTTGTGGCTACAAACTTAATCTAGTACAATGTACATTATATTTCTTATTTTAGTTTATTTGTTGTTGTTTGACTTGTGTTCTAAATTGGGAACATTTATGAATACCTTTTAAGGGACTCAATATTGCAAGGGGACAAGTTCTCCTAGGTTATGGACATGTGAATGATCAAGGATAGTGTTGAAGCAACTTTTGTACAAAGAATTCGATAGCATTTGAGATGAGTCGAATGCATGGGTTCACCGACCAACTCCTCATGAAACAGGAGAAGGATATAGAGATTCTCTTTCCTCCCACACACCTAGCTATCGGGTCATGATAGTATTGGACTAACTAAGTTGGGCATACAATTGTTTGTTCAAGGGGTCTGTTGGTTTTAAGGAGGTTCCAAGATACATTAGATTTCTTGCAAGCAAACGTTAGAGCGAACTTCAAGAAATAAACTTCAAAAGATAGACTAGAGTTGGGAACAACATGAATGTACTAGCTATAATCACTTTATCATTCACACCACCAACTTTACTCAAGATAAATAGTAAAACCATTAACATACATGATCATCAGTCATCATATGTAAAAGAAACTAGATTCATTCCCAGTAATACATGCAATTATCATTCAATACAAAACCATCACCATTCCTTAGTAAAGGACAATGTAAAAATAAAATGATACATTCTTTACCAATAACCAAAGTGTACTAATAATAGTAGTAAAGTGGTTGATCTTCCTTTGATTATAGATAATAAACTCCAACTACAACTGGTTGTGCATACAAGGTTCTAGGGGAGCATAAAACTAAAACTGAGAGAGAGAGAGAGAGAGAGAGAGAGAGAGAGAGAGAGAGAGAGAGAGAGAGAGAGAGAGAGAGAGAGAGAGAGAGAAGCTAATTTTATTGCAATGGTGCCTCAAAATCATCAAATTTACGAGCCCTTGAATGACCCAAAACCATACATTTATAGGGATTTCACCCTGTACAACCTATCTACTACTATTTACAATATTTACATTTGTGTATAGTATGTGTCGTAGGGGAAATTTGTACAAGCTCAAATAGAGGATTTATAACACCGAACTAATCAAACAACAAACTAATAATCAACATAAAGCCCTACAAACAACATAAATATAAGCATGATAATCAGAATTAAAATATGAAACTCAATTCAAAACAAACTGAATATGGTTGATGCATGGCTTCCATTGCTTCTCTCCACTCTATTGAGATGTTGCTAGTTAGTGCACATAATTGAATTCAACAACATTTGGACTCATAGATTCGAGAAATGTTGAAAATGATTGATTGCAAAAGTGATAAAACCTGCATAGATTAATTGATATTCATAAATTGGGATCCTTCATATGGGTTTAAAGGGGGTTTATATAGATAATCAGGACTGATTGAATGATTGAGATTGATTCTGGGAAAACATATTGGATGGATGAGATAACTAGAGGTTGATTGATGAGATTTGTTTCCACTTTAAACTAAAAAAGTGAAGATTTATTTATGAAATAATGAAGAAGATAAGATTAAGAAGATTTTGAAAATAACGATTTCTAAAACTACAAATTAGAAGAGAATAATTTCGATTTTAAAACTGATTTTCACATTTTGAGACGATTTTTTATTTTCAGAAAATATTAATTTCCAAATGCAAAGATATTATGCATTTTTTTTATTTTCAGAATTTTAGAATTTCGAATTATCCAAATTTTTTATTTTTTGAATATTTAAAAGCTTTAAGAGAAAGATGGAATTAGAATGAAATTAAATTAGTTAGAAATTGAGATGAAATTAAATTAGGAAATTTATTTAATTAGGAGAAATAATTAAATAATTAAAGATAATTATTTAAACTATAGGATATCAAAATTGAATTTAATTAATTAATAAAGGCTAATTAATTAAATAACAACAAAATTATTTAATTAATATCAAGAGAATGATTAAAAGATTGGATTATAGAAGACAAAAGATGTTTAATTAAATGATTAAATAACCATTAACTAATGGAGGAATAATTAGTAGCTAAATGTGAACTCGCAAGTATGTCCATTTTTGGGTGTATACATTTGCCCCTCTTTGATACAATGTGATTTTGAGCATTGTGTCAAAGAATATATGATCAAGTCCTACCCCAACTTATCCTAGAAACAACATGTAGATGTGATGCCCTCTTGAGAGATTATTTGTGCAATAAAGTCATAAATGATCTCTCAAAAGAAGAAGATAAATGTTAGATGATAGATTGAAATATGATGACAAAGAAGAATGGTTAGTAAGAAATGAAGAATGTTAGTAGATGATGATGATTACTAAAATAATATTGGATATAGATATGGTTGATAAGAATCATGTCTGGACCCAACCTATATAAAACTAGTGACAAAGTTTGGTTTTAGGGAAGACATGCCTTGTATAAGACTAGTGACAATGTCTTGTTTCAGGAAGGATACATCATGTATAAGACAAGTGATGATTGGTTGATAGACTGATAGATAGAAGGATTGAGTGATTTAACCAATTTGATGATTGGCTGAAAAATAAAATTATTGAGCGATTTGGTTGATAGAAGAAATATTAATGAGAAGGATGAATTAATAAGAAGCAAAGCCTTAATTAGTTGAAATCAAGATCAAACAGTGATGAATCTGAGACGTTGCAAAAAAAAATTCAAAAATATCATCATTGCACCTTATTTGAAAAGAAAGAGATGTGAGGGCATCTAGATATTGACCATCTAGAAACTAGTACGATCTCTTTTGTAACAAGCATATAAAAAATAAGGAATGCTCAATTCCGTCCCAGGGTTGTCTTAGACTTGAGTGTGTGTGGCTACCATATGCATGATAACACTTATCACATTCACCCTAAATCATCTTTTCCCCATAAATTTATCAAAACACTCCACAAACAACAAACAAAGAAACAAGACTACGAACCATCCTGGCCACTCTCACTACTTAGTGGTATCCTTGAGGAACATAGGAGCACAACCGCGAAAAATAAATTGACAAGAGACTGGCATGATTGACTTTGTCAACAACTATACTGATTATTGTTTTTATTGATTTTTTATGTTGATGTGTCTGGTTTCAGAAATGGATGACTCATATAAGACCGATATGTTTGGTTCAGAGTGTATCCATCACTGTATAAGACATTAGATTAATTGATTGATTGTTTCGATTGATGATATACTGGATTGTTGATCAAGATGATTCGTATGGATCCATTGCCGATTTATGAAGCTCATTATTTTGATTTTGGATAATTTGATGTTTGATTGTCACTTTCTGCTTGTCATGATAGAGATAATTTATTGCAAGAACTTTTGATATATTTAATTTTTTTGATTTTAGGATGTTTTGCAAATTTTTTTGGTTCATCGTAGGGTTCATATGTTTGGAGTCGAGGTATGTGCAACATATCACAATTGTATAGATGTGAAGGCTCTTATCAAAGACACCCCAAACATGGTTGGCCTAGATGATATTTTTAGGACTTTTTTATGATATTTTAGATCATTTTTTTAGGATGTTTGCTGATGGTTTTTGGATTTTTTTTTTCAGGACTTTTTTTTTTAAAATAAGATTTTTTCAGGACGTTTTTATGATGTTTTTTTTTGTCATTTTTCAATTCATTTAAAATTTACTTGAGAAATATTTATTTAATTTCCCCTATTGTCTAGCAAGGCATGGAAATTATGGATTGATGGAAGGATTGGTAGATGGATGAAGGCCAAAGGTTGCATAGTGTGTCTTGAAGTTGTTTGGATTTCAAAGATTATCTAAGAAATGGGATGATATGGTTTTTCCAAACTTAGGGATTGGACATGACAAGATAGGGTAATGAAATGGTGTATTGAATGGCTTGTGAGGCATGAGTGTTGGCATATCTATGATGAACTATAACTAATTCAATGTTTGAAGATGACAAGTTGATGATCACTGAGCTGCCGAAAGTAAATGTAAGACATTAAATCAGTTAATGTATTGTATTGTCATTGATGTCAACTTGATATAATTTGATTGGTCATATACATATTGTCATAGAATTCAAGAAACCAAAGAGATAAATTTTATGTTACCAGGAAATATAAAAAGCCAGTGTACACCAAGTGGAAGTAAACACCGATGGAAAATGCACACCGACAGATAGAGAACCCCGAGAAGTCATAGTGTATATAGAGAACCACAACCCTGAGCATAATTGAAATGAACCTTGGGAAATTCATAGTATTACCCGATGGACAACACAAAAGGATAGTTTTGATGCCCGAGGACAACTGGAGTCATTGACCAAGCAAACTAAGAGTTGATCACTGATCAGAACTAGAGTTAGGAAATGAAAAAACACTTAGATAGTAGGAGCTAAAGATAGAGTTAACTAATTGATTGATTTGTTTTTATTGACCAGTTGAACTGAACTAGATTTAAAGCTAGTTTTATTCATAGTTTTCAAGGATAAATATATGGGATAAAACTAAAGCAAGGCTTTAAAGATTAAAGCTGTGCATGGCGAGATTTGTAGATCAAGAAAGCATCTACGCCGAGAACAAGAAAGACAAGGAGATGAAACAGTGAAATCATGTCTATATAAAGAGAAAAGTAATTCATTATGAAGAGAGGAATGTTGAATATAATTATGGTGAAGATAGAAGTCTTCATACAGATCTGATCATACAGGCTGAAGAACAGAGCCAAGAATTCTACAGACACTAAGCAACAAAGAAGCAACAATATTCACCGAGCATAAAATAAGAAAGAGGAGAGAAAAGGAATTAAAGAGCATATTGTTTAGAAGAGGTATTATGAACTTACAATAGATCTGAACATCTGCGAAATTGAGTTGTATTATTGAACAGATCATTTACTGTTTTAGTTTAACCATTGATTTAGAAAATTTCTTAACTGAGTGGGATTTAACCATCCTTATTATATTGAGATACAACCTAAGGAGTATCAAGGTTTTCATGTTGACATCATAGTGAATACTACGTCAAGTGATAAACTATTAGTTTTAAATACTCTAACAAGGTCGCACTTAACAATGTGTTTGTACCCTTTAACAAGGTTGGCTTTTCACCGAGCTCACTTCAGAAGAATGAAAATTTTGGGTTGCCAGTCCCAAGTGGTTTTTTCCCTTAACAGGGTTTCCACATTAAAAATCCATGTGTCAAATGTGTATATGGTTCATTGCTTTGATGTTTTACTTTACACATTACTAAAACAAGATTCATCAGTAAACACTAAGTTTTAATTGTTGTTATTCGGTAAAGCTTAGAAAAGGATAAACAGTATATTCACTGAGCAATATAAATTTGATAGAATTACATAAGGCATACATCTTGTAGGAATGAATGATAACAGAAGGCATTATATTTTGGACATATGTTTTGGTTGGATTATTGGATTAATTTTTGAGGCCACTGATTCACTCNATATGTTTTGGTTGGATTATTGGATTAATTTTTGAGGCCACTGATTCACCCCCCCCCCCCTCCCTCAGTTATTCTAACATATATGATGTAGTGATGGTAAGTGATTTTTGGAGATGTTATGATTTAGATTTGATAATAGGATGAGCAGATATTATGTTTTTATTGATGTCAACTATTGACTTTGTGTTCTTAGTATGTTTTCAAGCATTGTTGTGATGAATGAAGAGTTGCAATGAATTCCAGTGGCTTCTATCTTTATGGGAGACTTAGGTGTGTCTCTGGATGTCTAATGCATGATCATTGCTATTGAAGTGATCTTATGTGGATGTTGTAATCGGTTGAAGTATAATAGTGCAACTGCTAGAATAGTTAATGACAAGTGATAGATGATTTGAATGTCTTGTCGAATCATCATTGTATCTATGGTGCAGTCATGGGTGATGGTGATCAATAATGTTCAGATGCTATATTTGCATCCGCAACTAATTTGGGTGACCGGTGTGAAGGATAGATGATTGGTGAGAAGAGAAAGAGTTGTTAACAAGTTACAGTATTTGTGTTCTTGAGCGATAGGAGATAAATATTTGATCAATGATCGGTGTTGAGGTTTTGGTGGAATGAATTGAGTTAGTCACGAGCTGGTGACATGTCTTCATGATTAGAGGTGATGATCTAGCATCACATTGATTGATGCTAGTGTGTGGAGAAGATTCTTGAGGAAGCTTGTGTTTGGTCAAAATGTGTTTGACTCCTTAACACAATATTCTATGTAAAAAATTATATTGGCCGACGCGGTCTTGGAAATTTTTTTTATACATTTAATTGTGTTATGTGGCACGTTGGATTTGAGCGGGATACTTGAAATTCTAATTTAGGGTTTGATCAAGGTGGTAGACTTAAAGTTCAGTATATAATGGATGAAGTTGAAGGTTAATTGATTTGATCATGTGTTGAAGAAGTGTGGTGTAAGGTGCACGTTGTGATCAAGCCAGGGAAGAGTTAAGTGTGTTGAGAAGATATTGTGTGCATTAGTGGATCTCATCAAGAAGAGGTAGTTTTATTCTATAGATCATTGTTTATCTTTCTCCCTAATAGTTGCAGCGGGTTAAATTCCTTAATAGGGTAGATCCTAAAAGATCTTTGTTGTAAATCCTCTAATAAAGTGACACTTTGTCAAGTGTTTAAAGTCCTCTAACAAGGCTACTCTTAATAGGGTAAAGGTTCTAACAGGCCAAAGGAAAATCCCTTAACCGAGTATCACCTAACAGTGTTGTTGTAAACTCTTAACAGGGTTAAGCTCCTCACTGGGTGTACTTTAGAAGAGTACATCATTTAGTGGGTACTAATTCCAACTATGGTTTTCTCCCTATTTGGGTTTACACAAGATAAATATGTGTGTCAATTTGTAGGTTATGACTTTCATTTTTTTTGATTAAGGATAATCTCATGAATTTTGTTTTAAGTTTAAGAGGTTGAAAGATTGGATTATTTGGTACATTACTGATTCACCCCCCTCTTAGTAATTTGATCTTAGGGATAACAATGGGAATGGAAATGTCAAGAGATTTTTTGAATAAACATATAAGATAAGGGATATGGATTGAATGCTATGATAAGATAGGAAATATGGACCAAACGGGTGTGGACAAGATGAAGCAGATAGGACATGTGATGCTTGTAGGAAGATCTCTATCCTTGTCAAGATCAAAGGTGGGAAAAAAGAGACATGGATGCCGATAAGATAATGGATATGAGGGACATAGGACAAATTAAGGAAATGAAAGGGATATGATATGATAGGAAAATATGGATGAAACCTTCCCCAGAGTATGGAATGCAAGAAGTTCATTACACATGATGCATGTTTTCTATGTTTTCATCATGGTACTTGCCCAAAGCGCCTAGAACATGTGATGCTTGTAGGGAGATCTCTAGCCTTGTAAAGATCAAAGTTGGTAAAAAACAGACATGGATGCCGATAAAATAATGGATGTGAGGGACATAGGAAAAATGAAGGAAATGAAAGGGACATGATATGATAGGAAAATATGGATGAAACTTGTTCCCAAGTATGGAATGCAAGAAGTTCATTACACATGACGCATGTTTTCTAGGTTTTCATCATGGTACTTTCTCAAAGTGCTTGTTTTCCATGTTTTCACAAGTGGACAAATTATATTTCTCTTTACTCTTTTTTTATTCATTTTTTTTTGTTACCAAGGTGCCTATTTTCCAGGTTTTCATCAACATAATAATTTGTTTTCTTTTGTTTTTGATGTTTTGAATTTTCAAGAAGAAAATTGATTAATGACATGGATGAAGGACTTGTTGGTGTTTAAAAATGTTTATGCTCTAAGATGCCACCAATATACCTTGAGTTTGATGTTAGGAGTGGTTAGCTCCAAGTATGAAAGCTCTGCAAGGTAACTGGACCAACTATAGGGACAAGACCACCCTTTGCACTTCTGGATCTGCAAAACCAAGGTGGGTACACCTAATCCAAATAAAACTCAACTCTTTACAATACCTTATACTCTAGATTCAAATAGAAGATAAAGATAAGAAAGTACTAAATGTCAACCAAGCATTCACTGACTCTCTATTACTATGGCAGGACAACAACTAACAACTGTAAAATGTAAAGAATTTGGTAATGAGTTTGATTTAAGTTTAGGGATTGAATATAGCCAAACCTATCAGACCTATATCTCAAAAGAATATACTAGTTCTGGATCAGTGCCTTATCTATTGGGAAAATTCCTTAATACAATACTGAAAAATGAAAGACACCTATTGGTATAGACTCATAACCATAAACATAAATCTCTCAGATCACACACTGCTTATAATATCCTTCCGTAGATAATCTAGTAGAACCAATTTTATATCCAAAGAATTTTAATTTGATCTAAGATCAAAGACTTGTGTAATAGAACATATGCATAAGCAGAACTTATACAGTAAGCCAGAAAACTCACAACTCAGCAGATAACACAAAGGAGAGACTTAAAATATGAGAACACTTATATTAAGTATGATGAAATATAGTTTCTGCATCAATATGACAAGGAAATACACAACACAATAATCTACAAAAGATCATACAACTTTCAATTTTGTCTTAATACAATCTGAAAAAACATCTGCTATATCCTAGACTAGAAACAAATGCAAGCCTAATGCTTACAATATTCTCCCAATTCTCCAGCCCCTACTAAATGGTCTTGGAAATCCATTTATAGTAATAGGAATTGCAACAAGATTCAGACCATTTACGGTTAGGGTTTACAACTCAGTCATGTCAAGCGTTAAAGACATTTAATTTTGAGATCCATTTGAAAACCCTATCTCTCTCTCCAATCTATGCAAATCTGAATTGAAATAAATAGCCATACTTCTTGGGATATGAAAATAGTACTTTGAAGTTTAAGAATTCCCAAGTTATGATGTGGAGAGAAGCTAATCATAAATGCAAAGAGGCTAGGCACTGCTAAAAATAATTTATCCATCTGGTTAGAAACCTCATCTGCCAACTCTGGACTTTAAAACATTCTGCATCATCAGAAAAAAATCCATTTGCCTCTCAACAGTTGTGCCAAATCAACCCAAAAGATCAGATCGGTCCATTAATGGCTTTATATCAAAATATCAATCGAATGCCCTGAAACCCTTTAAGAATAAGATTTAAATATTTGGATTTTGATTATAATGTTCACAGGTGGCATGGAAAGAGACTTGGATAGTCGAGATCAAAACTTTGATCAACTTTAAAAAATATCCATAGATATTCTTTAAGCTATCCAGGTATTGACGATCAAATCCTGTTAGGTGTCACCTCATTGCAATGGCTCTACCATTATCTTTCAATCAGATCTAGCTCTAGGAATAATGATCACCACATGATTCACCTAAACCTTCCGTATCTTTAACTGCGCTAACCCAGATCTGCCTGGGATAGGTGACAAATAGGTGCGATTACTCAAACACAATCTGTCGAGAATCTTCTTCCTTAAGGAAAAATGCCATCCACAAGATCTTTTCAAACTTTTTGTCATTTTAATCACCCTTTTAAGACCCGAGACCATGACATCAACAATGCCATGTGTCAACCGAGCGTAATGCCTTAGCATTAGATATCGAGCATCTTTGTCTTCAAGGCTTAACGTCCACCATCATATTTGACTTTAATCTGTCCTCACTCTCTTAACTTGCCTTTAACCCCAAGGAGTTCAAACCCTTCATTTCATTGTATCTTTGAATCTTGCAATGTAACTTTACCTAACTTGACTTGTCCATAGTTAAATCTAGAGATTCAGGGACAATACTATCCTCCAAGTTGCTGAATAAATCCCTTAACTTGAGTCACATTTTGAGACCTAGCGACAACCCTTGGATCCTTCTGCCTTTGAAACACATGACACAATCCTGCAAGATCTTTGAGTGTAGAACTTAACCCAAGCTCTATCATGAGATTCAATGACTAAGGGAAATCTATGAATCTTGTAATACCTAACTTAACCATACTTCCATTCAGATATTTGGAGATAAAGCTATCTCTAAATCGCCAAATATAACGTAACCTGACCTAGCAAAACTCAAGTTTGAAATGGAGATCTGGAGATAACGTAGTCACCAGGTCACCCAATCATACCTTTAACCCTTGAGTTGATTCAGAGATCTAGCACACACCATAGGATTAGATCTGCATCAATGGTCCTCTCCAAATCTCTAAATAAAAGTGTTGACCTTGACTTTGTCTAGCGATTTAGAGATAACCCTTCGATAAAAACAAGATCTACCATCATGTCTTAAGCTCCTAATCAAAAGAGCATATTCCATCTTGTTTGGAGATTGTGAGATAGAGAACCCATCAATTCACCAGAAAACTTAAGAATATTCCATCCTGATTACGAGATTAGGAGACAAGCCAAGATAAAAAAGGAACATGACTTTTAAAAAACTTAAGTCACTTGAAAAAGGTAACTTCAAATTAGAAAAATTCATGAGGGTTTAGGATTTTAGCATTGAGTTTGAACCAAAATGACCAAGGGTTTTAGGCCAGAGACCTAAAATAAAATGCAAAAATAGGAGCAAAGGATTGGATTCATGGAAATTTTGACAAGTGCCAATGAGACTCAAACATATTTCTCTTTGTATGGTATTCTTGAAGGACACGTAGTAATGGACCATAGATTTTGATGGTATGCTCAAAGATGTTTGCAGGGTAATGAGAAAACGAGATGAAATAGATGGTTGGGTGAAGTTTATGCAAAGGATTATATAGGTCTAATGGAGACCCACCACCATGTTGTTGAGGTGGAGACCCGCCACCTCCGTTATGTAACTCATAGACTTCACAACAAGCTTTTTAATTAGTGAAGGAGAGTGAATGACTATTTTTTGGGCCTAATATAGGACATCAAGCTTGAACCCAAGCTTCCAAGCATTGACATTTGGGAAGTCTAAACTCTCATCCACAAGGATGTCGATCTTATGTAGTTCTTCCTCACTCAGGGCACATATCTTCTTCAAATCCTTCAACTGCCTTTCATGTTAGACAATATCAACCTCCATTATGTAATTGCTTCCTTAGTGAGATGATTTTCCTATATTGTCTTAAAATAAATAGGAATGGAATCTGTAAGAAAGAGATAGACCATCCTCGTCTAATTGGAGATCCAGTGGTCCGTTGTAAGGGATTTCTTCTTCATTTTCCTTAAAGAATCCATCTTAGCCCACGAGACTGACTCTAGGGTGGATGCTTCTGGCATTTGTGAGGAAATGAGGGAAGCTAACTCCCACAAAAATTCCTTGTACTAGGCCAATGTGGCCTTCAATTATATCTTCTTATTATACTCTTTCTTCATCCTCTCACATATTGTACCAATTACATCAATGAGTTTGTCAATCTCACTCTAATTATCCTATTTCACAAGATTTATTTTGGTAGCCTAGTAGTCTACAGGGGTGACTTCATACATATCTTTATTCAGTGGTTCCATAGTGACCTTATCCACCATTTCTCTTGGTGGAAATTTTTTTTTATCCTTCTTAGGATTCTTCAAGGGCATGAGTTAAACCATAATCTCTTGTAGAGAGGGCACCTAATATTCTATAGGATTCTTTCTTTTGACTCTCTCTACCAACTACTGAGGTGGAGGAAAGGCCTTAATTTCTTCTTCTGCAGTGTTTTGGGAGTCATAAATTATAGCTCCTAGCCCTTTTTTTTGTTTGAGAGGAGGATTCCTATGATTTGTTGTCTCTTATTGTTGAGGATCTTGTTGGGGAGGAGGAATGCCAGATTATGGGCTCACAGTTTCTCTTGAAGGTTTTATTTACACTTGTTCTTTAGCCTATTCCTTTATCCTTTTCTTTTCTTCTTCCTCCTTTTTCTTGGAAAGGTCTTCTTGGCTTCTTTCTTTTGCTACCTCGGTGGCCTTACGACAAGATTTTTCTTTTTCTACCTATATCTTCTCCTACTACACCATCTTCTTCTTTTCTTATTCGAGGTGTCGTTTCTCAACCTCTGGTTCATTTCTTTTAAAGCCTCCTTGGCCTCTTTCTATTCCTTAAGCAGCTAGGCCTTGCACTCTCAGGATACATGTTCTTCTCAGAGACGTGTTTCCTCCAATCTCATTGATTCTTCAACTTCTTCTTTTTCCTTGGCTTGTTTTTCTACTACATGATTTTCTTGCTCAAGGAGGGAATCCTTTACCACTTTATCTTCTTGTTACTTCAAGAATCTCTCCTCTTTCTCTTTATTTTTCTCTACTTCTTGGAAGTGGAGGCCCTACTCATCCAAGTTGAGCATCATATTTGGGTCCTCAGGGCCTATGGAATTGAGGTCCAAAATATTTGGGACTTGCTCCAGTATGGGTTCCTATGATGGTGGAACCTAGATTTCCAAGAACAAGACCTTCTTTGGGAGGTTTGAGAAGGTATCACGTGCTTACTTCTTAGACCTCGCTCTAGAGATCTTAAAGCGGGATGTCTTCATTGGATGGGATAGTTATTTATTCTTCATCCATGTTCATTGACCATATATCTAGCTAGGAAGATGAACCTTCACTAGTCAGGGTGGTCATTGTGGGAACAAACTCACTGAGATCTTGAAATCTCTAGGTCCCCATGCTTATTATTTTTTGAGGAGGGGCAAAAAATTCCAAGGGTTCTACAAAGAGCCCAAAAATAACACCTTGTTGAATTGTGGACACCAGCTTCTGAGAAATGTGCCTTTCTTTCCCCAACTCTTCCATTAAAACTTCTTTGGAGGCATTCTCAAGGGGGTTTGTCTTTCTAGAAGATGTATCCCCTTTCTTATTTTTCTCTCTCTCGTATTGTTGATAGGTCTCTTTATTCTTCGCCTTATACCTTTGGTTTCCCCTGGGAAGTTTTCGATCAAATAATTGGTTACTATAGAAAATTACTCTCCCAGAGATTGTTATTATGTTAAATTCCTCCCGCTGATCCCAATTTATTGAGGGGAGGAGTTCTTGTCCTATCTTATCTCTTTCAAAGGTCAAGCCTAGAATGTACTCAATATCCTTAAAATTATTTGGGAATTCCCAAAGTCCAACATCTACACAGTCGTCATCTTGTGGTAATGATGCCAACATCAGTCAAAATCATCTTGGCAACCTGCCAAAAAATCCTCAACATGTGGTACATGTACATTGTAGGTGTTGGGGAGCATCCCCTTTATTTCCCATTTAGGATCATAGGGATCCCGCTCCACTTCAAGATTTTGGAGGTTCAAACTCTGTAACTCCACATTCACTTCCTTGGTAGTAGCAAGTGGGGGGAACTTGTAATTTTCTACAGAGAAGGGGAAGCCGAATCCATTTTATGCTTCTTGGTTATTAATGCCTATGTATCCAATATAGGCCTACAAAACTCCAGAAAAACTATCCTATTTGTAAAATATCAGGGGAGGAAGTCCTCTCAGTAAAACCTGTATTCTAATATATGTACACACCCACAATTGTAGGAACCCACACCCCCATTTCTTGACTAGTGTCGTTGCCTCTTTAGATAGGAAGTACCCACATCTCCAAATAGTCTTATTATTCTATAAAAAATGAATGCCTCTTTGACATGGAACAAATATTCTATGAATTTTTTCAACCACAGTTGTGGGTAGTGGTCTCATGGGAGAGCATTGTTGGGTCTGTCCCCCTGGGTTCCATGTTTTCCAGACTTGCACTACCCTTAATTATGGCCATCATCTAGACTATAGAAGAGGTCATGTAAAATTTTCAGGAGTCCCTTACTATGAGAAGCTATTTATGCAACAAGTATAAGATGATGCATGCTCAATTGAAGTAGAGGGTTCCAATGCAAATTCTAGCAATGAAGTAGTACATCCAGGATTGGTAGATGTTCGTATCTGGCTTGCCAAAGATGCAATACAACATTTCTATGATTGGCTGGATGGGTGGGAGGAAGTCAGAACTCAAGATAGTGTCTACATTTTTGGATTTGTCCTTCCGGAGATGAATGAGCTAGTTGTCATTCATGTACCTCTTATTTGTAACCTCCTCCTTGTGGTATGCAACCAATGTTGCATCATCAATCATGTCCATTGACTTTTTTCTATCTAGGAGGTGAAAGATAATGTGGAGTGCATCTGCTTTGAAATTACCAATGTCTTTTAGGTTTGGCTAGGTGCACCTCCTTGTGGCCTCACTATAGTGGTAGGCCAGGGTCCAAGTCAAACTTAGGAGATTGGAGTGATTATGGGAAGGAATTTTCAAGGAGAAGGTCAAAATCATTCAAATCTTAGTAGAAGCAGGATCCGATGTGTGGATTCTATGTTGCGATTTTGATAGTTTATAAATATATGTCCCCAATATTTGTGTCTATGATATCCTATACCTTGCTTTCTAGCCTGGATATTTTGACTTGTCCCTAATAGGTATACTTCATAGTAATGGAAATATTTTTTGAGCTCCACTTTGGTCTTTTTACTGGGTGGAGATGGAGGTACTGACCTTGGGTCTTCTTCTAGTTTTGTGCTAGAGCTGCCATTGCATTAAACTATTAGTCTACTAGAGAAAGGAAACTTTAATCAATATTTAATATAAAAATGAAATGAAATACTATAATACAAAGTTATCTCAGAGACTTGGATCTAAAGATACAGACTTGGGGATACTAGAACGGACCTCTCCTAGAAATGAATTCTAGTTGTGGAAGGATTCTTGAGATGACAGGTTTGGAGACACTTTTTTTTAATTTGCTAAAACTTTGGGAAAATGAGACTGGGAATACTAGTTGAGGGATCCATTATAATTCTTCCATTGATTGAGAAGGTAGACCAGAGATGGGAATTCAAATGAAAGGTTCTTCTACCTTGGAGATGAATTTTGGGGATAAGGGCCAAGCTAGGCATGGGGTAATATGAGAACAGAGGATCATGAGCTCAGACACAAGGATACTTGACCACAGACATTTGAATTTTAGGGTGTGATAGTGAAAGGTCAATCTCAGCTAGGGGTCCTAGATGGAGAAAATTAACAACCAAAATTGGGGATGAGAACCCCTAAAAATGGCACAATACCCATGTTGGAATGACTTGATTCTTAAACACCATTGCAAACACTAGGACAACTTAGGGTAAAAATGGGGAAAAACCTCAAGACTTTAATCATGACTACAAGATCCCAATGTGACATGTTCGTACTACTACTGATACACTATAGGGTGCTCAATAAATGCATTAAGAAACCTTAAACCCCTACAAAATTTGTAGGAGTTCTCTCAAATTTGTTCTTTACAACCTGGTGATTTAAAATGAGCCTTTTTATAGGGCATCGTGATAGGTGCATTAAATGTTGTTCTTTTAAGTTCTGATAGGCAGGGCCCTAGGGAAAGGAGTAACCTAATGCCACAAAGAGTATTATGAAACCTGAAAACCCAAAGGCTTGGCCAAAGCTAGGGATATAAAGAGAATGAACGCCAAGGTCTAAAACTCTGGAGGGGGAAACAAAACAAAGAAAGAAAAGGAAAGAGCATAAAAAAAAAAGAAAAAATAAAAAGAAAGGGGGACCCAACATTTTCCAGGTGAAAATGTAGGGATGGGTATGCAACATATGCCAAGGGTTCCACAGAGAGCCTAAAAGTAACACCCTATTGAATTGTGGACACCAGCTTCTGGGCACTGTGCATTTCTTTCCCCAACTCTTCCATTAAAACTTCTTTGGGAGCATTCTTGAGGGGGTCCACCTTTTCAGAAGATGTATCTCATTTCCTTTTTTTCTCCCTCCTCTTGTATTATTGAGAGGTCTCTTTAGTATTTTCCTTTTTTCCATTAGCTTCCCTTGGGGAGTTGGCGATCAAAAACCTAGTTACTACAATAAATTACTCTTGCAGAGAGGTTCATTATGTTAAAGTCCTCTTGTTGATGCAATTTATTGAGGGGATCAGGGATAACTTTAAGAAACCCCTCCTAGGAAAAAGTGTAAAATCCTGGCGAATCGCACATTAATTTAGGGGAAAAATTTTCTTGATGATGGTGAATTTTTTTTCCATATTAGGAAAATAATATAAAGGCGAAGGCGATTTTTTCCCTGCCCAATGAAAATTCCATAAAATCCTGGCAAATAATACATTAATGTGGGGAAAATATATATTGTGTGAGGCAAATTTTTTTCTTTTGAAGTAAATACATTATAGTATATGAGGCAAATGAATTTTTGTTGAAGGGAAAAAATATATTTGTGCTGGAAAATTTTATGTGCCTTTTGAAAAAATATATATTTTTTTGGCTAATCTATCGTTAAGTATGGGAAAAATAAATATTTTATTGGCAATTTTCAAAAGATGGGACTTGTCAATGCGTCATGTGGGCCAACGCCAACTAATAACTTGTTTGCAGATTAAACACATGTTGGTATCCATAAGCACAAAAATTTACATCGATACACAACCTAACAGTAACATCCATCATTTTATAATGTTAAATGTCTTATTTGAGACCATTTGATGATCCTAGATGAATGGTTGAAGTTTAATTAATCTGCACCATAACTATTATCTAATTAATGCAACATCACATAATGACATCATTATTTACACGTATCAAGTCTTACATCTATTTAGGTGGACAGTTGATAATGTATCACAGTTGTCATTAATAAAAGAAATGTTTTATCACTGACACTAAATCTTTCTATTTCTAATTTGACACACTCGTACTTTTAATATGAACGAATGTGCTTTTAATATGAAAGATTTACAAAATTTTGAAGGAAAAATGAATTAATTAAGTTAGAGAAAGAATTAAGGGCTATTTATAGACGATCTCCGCTTCCTTCTTCTTCAATTCTCCTTTGGTTTGGGTCTGCCTTTGCTAGTGCTTGAAAGATTGCCTCTAGTTTTTGTTTTTAGGTTGTATTAGCATAATTTCAAATATTATGGTAGTTGTTTTTTTAAGATGGACACTCCTATCCGTTTGATAAGCACGTCTGTAGAGGAACAAAAGGCCTTTTTGGGCCCAGTCTCAAACCAAACCCTTAAATCAGTTTGCAAGGAGTTTGGAGCCTTCACAAATGAGGCTATGAGGATGGTGTTGGGCCATCAATTTTTTGAAAATTTAAATAGGTACCGAGTGAACACAGACATTACATCCCATTTTTTGGCATCTCTTTTGGATCTCGGGGGAGAGAAGGTGGATATGCTCCTTCTATTAAGGAAGCTATTCAAACATGAATTCCTGGGTGACGTTGTTGAGGTTGTTGTTTATGCAAAATTAGGGGTGGGGATCCCTTGGGCAAGTGATTTTCGCAAGCTTTTCAAGTCAGACAAAGATGTGGCCATTCAACCTTTTCTTTTGAACTTGGATGTTCAGTAGTTGACACGCCATAGGAAATGGGCATAGATTTGTAGGGATTTTCTTCACAAATGGTTTCTGTTGGATGACTTGTTGGACTACATATGGTTGTATGAATTTGCAAAGCTTGTTGTCTCTAGAAAGTTCTACTTAGATGGAGGGGGAAATCCTTAGTGTTGTGTCCCTATGCCCTCCGCCTGAAAATTTTGAAATTTTCACTATAGTAGGTTTTGTCTTTAAAGTTTTGTAAGGACTTCAAGTGAAAGTCTCCAAGTCTGAAATTCTGAATATTGTAAATTTATAGAAAATATTAATGAAAATTTTTCAACTTCATTTCAATTTATTTTTATGGATTTAATTGTAAAATATGTATGTGTGAGTCATGACATATGTGATTTTATAATTTGTGAAATTGAAAATGAACCAAACAAATGTTAAATTATTAATGTATGACAGTATGTTATTTATTTAACAGTAATATTACTTAACTTTTGCATGTATCATGTCACATGTGTGACTGTGCAACTGCCAAATTGTGAAATTTTATAGTATTTATTCTTTAAAATTTAAAGTAAAACTAAAATCTAAAATTAGCAAATGTCAAATGGCAATTCATAAAACAACTAATAATTACAATTTCTGGACTACCAGTCACATCGAGTTAATATCGCCTCTTTGGTAGTGGAGTTGTCCGCCGTCACTGGCAACTGCAAGGGGTATGTACATTTGGCAACTGCACATGGTATGTACATTGTACTATCAACTATGAGCATTGATACCATCGACATGTACCTTAAACATGTTTATTTAGAACCCTAAATTGTAAATGTATTATTCAAGACCGTTGATTGATGTAGATCAATGGCTAGAATTTTATCTTGGGCACATTTTCTCGAAATGAATGTCTTGTCAGAGTGACAGTGACATTCTTTAGCCATCAAGCAATTTGTACAATTTCCAAAATTGTACTAGTACAAACTATAGTTATTAGTATAGTGACCACTGACTATATTAGTAATTTCCCACACTCCTGCATTAATGGAAATTATTTACCTAAAGATGTGGAAGATATGGAATAGGGCTATTAATAGACATTCTTGCTTGCTTCTTCATCAATTTAAATTTTCTTTTGTCTTTCAGCCTCGACCCTCAAATTTCAATTTTCTGTGTAGTTTGAATATTTAGGTTTTAAGTTTAGGTAGAGATGGACACACCAATTAGGTTGAGAACTACATCCACTGATGAGAAAAATCCCTTTTTGAGAAGGATACCAGATGAAGTACTCACTTCCATTTGCAAGGAAGTGGGGTCTTTCATTAACAATTTTGTGTTGAAGGTGCTCGACCACGAGTTCATTCGCAATGAGAAGAGACACTACGTCAGCACAGACATTACGTCCCTCTTCCTGGCGTCTCTTCTCAACCTCAAAGGAGAGAAGGTAGACATGCTTATGCTACTACAGAATGTTTTCAAGGATCAATTTCTTGTGGACGACGTCCAAGTCATTGTCTTCATAGAAACGAGGTTGGGTATCCCTTGGGCTGATGAAATTGAAAAGCTTATCCAACAAGGCAGCAATGTGGAAAGGCAACCCTTCCCACTGAACCTTAATGAAAGGCAGTTGGCACGGCTGGGGAGGGACTTCCTGCAGAAGTAGTTTCACCTCGATGACTTCAAGGAGATGGACTACAATTGGCTCGATGAATTCAGGGAGATTATCCTCAACAGATAATTCTTCTCAGATAGGGATGGAGATGAAGATCCTTACTGTTACTATTTATGTTCTTGAAATGGGTTTCCGCATTTCATTTTGTTTTTTTGTTTTTTTTGTTATATGATCTACCAGTGCCCTTGTGGAAACAAATTTTGTAACTGTTTGGATACTTCCCATTTTGTGGGTAAACATACTTCCCATTTTGTAGGTGTTTACGGTGCGACTACAGTCTAAAGTTAACTATTAAACTCTATAATTATAAAGTATATTATAATATTAGTGATGTAAATTTTTGAAATAATTAATGAAATTTTTTTTGTTTGACTCTTAATAATTATTGTAATTTTTCTATCTTCCTCCGGAAATGAGA